>NW_004624782.1:13603270-13614011 GCF_000247695.1 Heterocephalus glaber | reverse complement strand
TTTGTTCAAGACTGATTTTTCTTTCTTTGGGGGAATACTGGGGATCGAACCCAGGTCCTTGAGCTTGCGCAGCAGGCGGCAAAACCACTGAGCTAAATCCCGGGCCCCCATCCTAACCATTCTTAAGCGCACAGTGTTAAAGACATTCACATTGTTCTGTAACCAGTCTCCAGAACTCTTGCTGTCATTGTTGCAGGTGGATTCCAGACAGTTTCCCTATATGACCTCCGTGTAGAATTGCAGAGATGCAGCGTTCACACGTGGTCAAGTTTATTTGTTAAGGCCAAGCTTTTCCAAAATAGTGCTTGCTTCAGCAGCACATATACAGACTCTTTTCCAAAATACTTGCACCAATTTATGCTCTCACAAGCAGTTACTTGTTTTTAAAAGTATATAGCGCAGGGCCGGGGATTTAGCTCAGTGGTTTCGCCGCCTGCTGTGCAAGCGCAAGGACTCCACATCGATCCCCGGTATCAAAAAAAACCCCGTATATAAGGCAGTCAAATGTTTAAATTCCAAATGTTCCAAATATACTGTTTTGATGTTTATTTTTCTTGCAAATATCACAGGCAGTATAACCTGGAGGTCTTTGGAGCAGCCTCCTTGTACTCATTCCCAGCTCCACTGTAAACTGGGTGAGACCTGGAAGAGGTCATTTAATCTTTCTGTTCCTCATTCCCTATCTGTAAAATGAGGGAAAGAACCAGAACTCAAAATATTTATGAATTAGTCAATACATGTAAAAAGTATTAAGATTGTGCCAGTTACAACTGGAACTATTATCTATAAAATTACATAAATATTTTCTCATTCTATTTTAGTTACATGACAGTCTACTACATAAAAGTATCATAATTATCAGGGCTCTGTTTTGGGGGGTTTTTTTGGTACTGGGGATTGAATTCAGGACCGTGGGCTTGTGAGGGAGGCGGCAGAACCACTGAGCTAAATCCCCGGCCCAAAAGTATCATAATTATCATAGTTGATAAGCATTTAAACTATTTCCAGTATGTTGAGATTACAAAGAGCACAGCAATAAGGAATCCTCCCTGGAAATCTGAATCCTAAATTTCATTAAAACCATGTTAACAGGGCCGGGGATTTAGTTCAGTGGTTCCGCCGCCTGCCTTGTAAGCGCAAGGACCTGAGTTCGATCCCCGGTACCAAAAAAAAAAAAAACCCCATGTTAACATGTCATTGCAAACTGCTCGGTTAATGGTAGTAATTTAATTTCTTGGGGGTTTTTTCCTGATCTTTCCCTTGGGCTACTTTCCTACCTTGGAATTATATTCTGCGTTGTTAAATGACCCCTAGAACTATTCTGGCCTTCACGAGGTTCGCCAAGCGACCTATCATTTTTAGCTGTAAGAGGCTCTCTCTCGGTAAAGTGACTCAATAGGGGCAGAGTTCCAGGAGATCATTTTAAATTACAAGGTAAGCAAAATGCAGCATGTGACGTCCTGCAACCTTGCTCTGGGCGGTTTGCAAACCGGTGATTTGTAATAGGTGCTTTGGGGGAAAGGAAGCCCGCCTCTCCACGGCGGGGTCATCATTGGGCGGCGGGGCTGTCAATCACCCCGCGAATACATAAGGCGGCCGGCCGCTTCTCCAGCAGACCTTATGTGGTATCCGGCCAGTCTTGAAGAAGCTCTTCGGTAATATATGGCTGTTACTTCAGATTAACGAGTAGAAAATCAGAGAGTCCCCTGCTCTCCTCTCTCCTCTCCCCTCTCCCCGCCGGGCCGGCACGATGGCGGAAGTCGTGGCGGGCGCCAGCGGAGAGACGATGGCGGCCATGGTGGCGGCGGAAGGCTCCTCCGGCCCGCCAGGCTTGAGTCCGGGCCGGAGCTTCGCGACCTACCGGCCCTTCGAGCCCCAGGCGCTGGGCCTCAGCCCGAGCTGGCGGCTGACGGGCTTCTCCGGCATGAAAGGCTGAGGCTGCAAAGTCCCCCAGGAGACGCTGCTCAAACTCCTGGCGGGACTAACGCGGCCGGACGCGCAGCCCGCTCTGGGCTCCGGCCTGGTGAGGGGCCAAGAAGAGGCGGCCCAGGAAGCTGGCCTGCCCCCTGGGGCGGGCCCCAGCCCGTCCTCACCATCCCTGAGCATCGGGATGGACTCCTGCGTCATCCCCCTGAGACACGGAGGCCTTTCGCTGGTGCAGACCACAGATTTCTTCTACCCCTTGGTGGAAGATCCATACATGATGGGGCGGATAGCTTGTGCCAACGTGCTGAGTGACCTCTACGCCATGGGCATCACGGAATGTGACAACATGTTAATGTTACTCAGTGTCAGCCAGAATATGAATGAGGAGGAGCGAGAAAAGGTAACACCACTCATGATCAAAGGTTTCCGGGATGCTGCTGAGGAGGGAGGAACTGCAGTCACAGGTGGGCAAACCGTGGTCAACCCTTGGATTATCATCGGTGGAGTTGCCACTGTGGTATGTCAGCCAAATGAATTCATAATGCCTGACAGTGCGGTTGTAGGGGATGTACTTGTGTTAACCAAACCCTTAGGAACTCAGGTTGCAGTCAATGCCCACCAGTGGCTGGATAATCCTGAGAGATGGGATAAGATAAACATGGTGGTCTCCAGAGAAGAAGTAGAACTGGCCTATCAGGAGGCTATGTTCAACATGGCTACCCTAAACAGAACTGCTGCTGGATTGATGCACACATTCAATGCCCACGCGGCTACAGATATCACAGGCTTTGGCATTTTAGGACACTCTCAGAACCTCGCAAAACAACAGAGAAACGAGGTGTCATTTGTCATTCATAATCTGCCAATCATTGCCAAGATGGCTGCTATCAGCAAGGCCAGTGGGCGGTTTGGACTCCTTCAGGGAACCTCAGCTGAACCTTCTGGGGGGTTATTGATTTGTCTGCCGAGAGAACAGGCAGCCCGATTTTGTTCCGAAATCAAATCTTCCAAGTACGGTGAGGGTCACCAAGCATGGATTGTCGGCATTGTGGAAAAAGGAAACCGGACAGCTCGTATCATTGACAAGCCTCGAGTTATAGAGGTTCTACCTCGTGGGGCTGCTGCTCCTGCTCTTGCTCTTGCTGCCGATAATTCCAGCGCCTCTTCAGAGCGTACCTTGTGAACCGGAATAGCAGAAGTCGTTGGGAATTTAGCACCTTTGTATATGATCATGGACGGTTCCCAAGAGTTCATTTTAAGCAATTTCCAAAGAAGGCTGCCTGCTTAGTAGTTCCAGCTACCCTTTTTTAGAGAATTTAAATGAGCCCATCCAAATTTGCCTGTGTGTACATTCCAAGGTCATAAGTAACGTTTTGATCTTGGGGGGACATGTGTTCATCTCTTGGGTGAATGAGGAGCAGGAAAATCTTGTTTCCTCTTTCCAGAGCAAGTTGAAGCTATTCCAGTTTGAGGGATTTTCCTTTGCACTGGGTTGATTCATTTCTGCACAGGGAGTGATATCATTAAAATTTCACCGGAGGTTTGAAAGATGAAAACTTAGAAGCAAGTAAATTTGGACCAATACTGTTGATAAATTTGAACTGTTAAGAGAGATCTTATGATGTAATGCCAAATTCTTTGTTAGATTTTTCTAAGGAATTGGCTCTTTCCTGCTCCGGACAAGAATTGAGCAGCTTGTCCAATGACTGGGAAAAGAGGACCTGCAGCCATCTGACTTGGTCTCTGTTAATGATGTCTTTCTCTCTAAACCCCTTTAAGGATTGGGAGAGGCAGAATAAGCCCCAGAGCCCAGGCCTTGGTGGTCATTAAGATGTTAAATCTTGTGCTGAAAAACTCCTGCTGATTTAATTAAATTAAAGAGTGATTTCTAGTTAAATAAAAAAAGACTGTTGGAAAGCTCTTCTGGCTAATGTTTGGTTCTTTCTGTTTGTTTTTGGAGACAGGGTCTTATTATGTAACTCAGTTGGCCTTGAACTTCGGGGGATCCTCTTGTCTCAGCCTCCTAAGTGCTGGGATTATATGTGGTGTGCACCACCATGGCCAGCTTTTTTTTTTAATGGTACCAAAGTTTTCTTAGAGGTAGGAAAAGAAACCACCTCTGCAGATTGAGTATGGGCCACGTAAAGAGTAGAAAAAGAAGTATGCACACCCTACAGCATGAGGGGGCCCACCATGCGAGAGAGAACACAGTGGCCTGATTGGGTCTTAGGAATTTGGACTCATTCACAGTGTCCACCCCACCCCACCCCACCGCCTGTGCTGGGGACCGAACCCAGGGAACACTGAGCTACATCACAGCCTTTTGTGTTGTTTTTCGGTGTTGGCCATAGAACCTAGGGTCTTGTGCATGCTAGGCACGTGTTCTACCCCTGAACTACACCTATAGGCCTTGCCAGTTTTGTTTTGTTTTTTAGGTACCAGGGATCGAACTCAGGACCTTGGATTTTTGAGGCAGGCATGGTGCCACTGAGCTAAATTCCGGCCTGCCAGTTCTTTTTTATTTTGAGACAAATACACATTTGCTCAAGGTGTCCTCAAATTTGCAATCTTCCTGCCTCAGCCTCCCAGAGTGTTAGGATTACAGGTGTATAGCACCTCGCCTGGCTTCTTTTATAGTCTTCCTATAAAAAGAGTTTTGAGGGCCGGGAATTTAGCTCAGTGGTTCCATCACTTGCCTCAGAAGCACAAGGTCCTGAGTTCCATCACTGGTACCAAAAAAAAAAAAAAAGCCTGGCAAAGTGAAGTGGCAGTCAGTTTTCCCTGGCCCTAAACCAGGAGAGATTTAACATCAGGTTTAGGGTCATACTTTCCCTTCACAAGACAGAACTCTAGAGTGGACACAAAGTCCATGGACTATGGGGTGGGAGAGGAATAGCAAAACCAAGGTGTTGACAATTCTTGGGAGATGCAAAGGAGGTGGAAAAGGGGTAACTGTCTAGTGGAAAGGAAGAGCCATGGGCCTGGGGATATCGGGCAGATGGAGGCAAGGAGCTGTGCTCTGGAGACAGCACCGAGGGAGAGTCTGCAAGTGTTCACACAGGCCTCTGTCCTCTCAACCCTCCATTACAGGCAGGCAACTGCCTCGCCTGTCCTGGAAAAGGGACACTCAGGAGCACTGGACACAGCAAGGGACAGGGAGCCTGACTGAACACAGGACAGACTGCCATCTTTCTCTGCTGCTAAAAATCCGGCCAGGAGCCAGGCACAAGTGCATTCCTATCATCCCAGATTTAGGGAGTCTGAGGCAGGAGGATCACAAGTTCAAGGCCAGCCTGAACAATTTAACAATTTAAGGTCTTAGTAAGACCTTGTCTAAAAAAATTTTTTTTTCAAGCTGCTTCTGAACTCATGGTGACCCTCCTCAGTGCTGGGATTACAGGCATGCACCACCATGCCCAGCTCAGAATTTTATTTATTTATTTTTGTATTGGGACTCCAACTCAGGGCCTTGTGCTTGCCAGACAGGCACTACACCACTGAGCTACATCCCCTGCTCAAAATGTTTAAAAAGGCTTAGAGTTGTAGCTTAAGGCAGAGCCCCTGGGTTCAATCTCCAGTGCTGAGAAAAAAAAAGAATACATTAAAAATCCTGGCTGGGGCTTCAATTCCCAGTTATCCCCCCCACCCCAGAAAAAAGTTTATACAAACCCCCTGCCTAGCACAGGTGAAAGATTAAATAACACTCTGAAGAAAATGAATATTCATTCTCAGAATAGAAACATTTGTGGTGCTGCCAGTGCAGATCACTACTGTGATGCCTCGCAGTAGAGAAGAGTCACTTAGCACATTAAACTTATTTTTTCAGTACTGGAGATTAAACCCAGGGTACTTTACCATGGAGCTTCATCCCAGCCCTTTTAACTTATTTTTATTCTGAGACTGAATCTCTGCTAAGTTGCTGAGGTGGGACCTGAACTTGCAATTCTCCTGCCTCCATCTCTGTAATTCTGGGATGATAGGAGTGCACCACAGTGCCCAGCTTACATTAAGCATTTTATGCTTCATTCTTTTTTTTTTTTTTTTTCGTAACGGGGATCAAACTTGGGACCTTGTACTTGCAAGGCAGGCGCTGGAACCACTGAGCTAAATCCCCGGCCCTGCTTCATTCTTAAATATGAGAAATCAAGGATCTCCCAACATTTAAGGCAAGCTTTAAACTTGAAAGATGTCAAAGCAAACAAATTTAGAATATAGAAAGCTAAATTTTATTTATTTATTTATTTATGGTACCGGACTTGAACTCATGGCCTTGTGCTTACCAGGCAGGTGCTGCGGTTCTGAGCTACATCCCTGCCCCTATTTATTTATTTGAGTCAGGCTCTCACTTTGTAGTTCAGGCTGACCCTGAACTCACTATGTAGCCCAGGCTGGCCTCAAACTTGTGGCAGTCCTGGTGTCTGCCTCCCAAGTGCTGGGATCACAGGCATGCGCCACCACACCCAGCCAATTTTCAAATTTAGTAAGAGAAGATAAAGTTGTACAATATAAAAGAGAATGTATAAAAATCAAGTGAGCTAGAGGTCAGATAATAAAGTAAGTAGCTATAGCTCAGTGGTGTCTGCTTAGTATACATGAGCCTGTAAACATAAAAAGCAAATGGAGGGGGGCCGGGGATTTAGCTCAGTGGTTCCAGCACCTGCCTCACAAGCGCAAGGTCCTGAGTTCGATCCCCAGTACAAAAAAAAAAAAAAAGCAAATGGAGGGCTGGAGATTTACTCAGTGGTTCTGCCGTCTGCCTCTAAAATGCAAGGTCCTGAGTTCGATCCCTGGTACTGGAAAAAAAAAAATATACAAGTTCTCTAAGACTGAAAAGTTACAAGTCATATACCTCTTGAGTTTTCAGTGTAGTAAATTTTAAGTCTAATTTTATTAAATTTCAATGTTAGGGAGAAAGAGACCTTATAAAAATAATAGTAAATTTTTACACAGTGTATACTCTGTGCCAGGCACTGAGTGCTTTATGTGTTAATTCAGCCTTCCAACAACCCGGTTTTACAAATGAAGCTGAGGTGCAGGGAGATTAAGAAATTTGTTTAAATTGTAAGCACAAGGTCCTGAGTTCGATCCCCAGTACCAAGGGAAAAAAAGAAAGAAAAAATTTGGAATGGGATAAAATAAAGTGTATCAAAAAAAGAAAAAAAAGAAATTTGTCTAAGTGAAGCAGGAAACAGTGAGGACCCTGGGACAGATAACTTTAACATGAAGATAGGAGCAAAAAGTGGCTTTTAGGGCCGGGGATTTAGCTCAGTGGTTTTGCGGCCTGCTGCACAAGCACAAGGTCCTGAATTTGATCCCTGATACCAAAAAAATAAAGTGGCTTTTAATGAGGCCAGCAGCTCAGCAAGTGACACCTGTCAGTCTCAAGAGCCCCAAATCTAAGTTTGGGCTTCCTTATAAACCTCTTTTTACATATAAGAGACTTAATTCTATTGACGTTTCCCTGGGAATACAGCAAGCAGGATTTACACAAAGCAGAGCAGTGGAGAGGGGAGAGCAAAGAGTTCTGGCAGGACTTCCTGAGTCCATGACGCTCCTTTGGTGACAGATTACAGAAGTTGTCATGGCTGCTCAGGTGCATTCTACAAAGAGCACAGTTACCCAGTTAACCCATAGTTGCCTAATAACAGTTAACTCATAGCTGCCCGATTCTGTATGGAGGGTGGTCTTCTCTTTCATAAAGTCAGCTGGCCACAGTGGCACACACCTGTGATCCCAGTGGCTCAGGAGACTGAAGCAAAAGCATCACAAGTTGAACCCAATCTGGGCAATTTAGTAATATCTTGCCTCAAATTTTAAAAAGGGCTGGGGATCTAACTTGGTATGAAGGCCTTTGGCTTAATCCTCATTAAGATAGCTAGCTAGCTAGATAAATAGATAATTTTAATCCAAGGTCACACAGACAGTCTGACTTGACTCCTCACTTGTAATTGCCATGATAATATACAAAGGTTTGGGGATCAGAATGATGTGAGATTTTTCTCAAATTGGAAGCTGAAACACTGCCTTCACTTTTCTGACAAAAATGATTACCAAACTGTATAGCAAACCACAGTTTTCAACCAAGTAGAACACAGATATCTTTAGACATACAAGGTATTGAAATGCTTTCATCCTGCTGGGCATGGTGGTACATGCCTAGAATCCCAACACTCTGGAGGCCGAGGCAGGAGGATCACCTCAAGTTTGAGACCAGCCTGGGCTACACAGTGAGTTCAGGGCCCCCTGAAATACAAAGGGAGACCCTGCCTCAAAAACAAACACAAACAAAAAAATACTTTCATCCCATGCACTCTTTCTCAGGAAACTACTGGAAGGGCTGGGGATGTAGCTGGGTGCTAGAGTGCTTGAGGCCCTAAGTTGGATCTCCAGCACTGCAAAACAAAATAAAGAAACAAAAATTAGTGTAAAATGTTCTCCAAAATGGGAACCAAACTGAGAAAGAGAAAAATCTGAGACCCAGATAATGGGACCTAGCACAGGAGAGAGATGAAGTGAAGAGAATAACTGTATGGCAGGCTCAAAAAGCAACCAGCCCATACTGCATCTAGAAGCCTTCAAGAGAGAAGAAAAAAATGGAGTGGATAGAGTATATGGTACATTAAATTGTGTGAAAATGCTGGGCATGGTGGTGCATTATCATCCCAGCCACTCAGCAAGCTGAGGCAAGAGGATCAAAAGTTCAAGGCCAGCGCCAGGGATTTAGCTCAGTGCAGTGGCACCTGCCTTGAAAGCACAAGGTCCTGAGTTCAATCTCCGATACCAAAAAAAAAAAAAGTTCAGGGCCAGCCTGGACAACTTAGTGAGACCTCGTCTCAAAATAAAGAGACCTGTTGTCTCAGGGCCTGCAGGACGCGGGCGTGGGGTGACGAGGCGGGGTAGGGGGCCAGGGACACTGCAGGAAGCTGCCTCACAGCTAAAGGGCACGGAGGCCCGCGGAGCTAACCGCGGGAGCTGTGCAGTACCGCGCGGAGGCTCGTGGGAAATGTAGTTCTAGCTCCTCCAGTGGGGAACTCCTAGTTGGGCATCTCAAGGACGACTAAGAGGCTGGATGAGGGTCGCGGGGCCAGGGTTCCTTTCTCTGTCTCTCTCCCCCCCCCTCTTCTCCCTCCCTCTTCCCCCTCCCCCTCCCCCCCTCTTTTGTTTTTGGTAGCAGTGTAAGACCGAGGGCCTTACCAAACGCTCTGAGGAGCTGACTGCAGCCACGAACACCCCGGAAGGAACACACCGGACAAGTTGGAAAATAAAACAGACCTTTATTAGTCTGACCAGACGGCACTCCCAAAGCAAAGTAGCTGAGAGAGGCAACTGGCTCAGAGTCCGAGGCTGTTTTATAGGGGGTTGAGGGGGAGGTTAACATGTAGATTTACGAAAAAAAGGAACAAAGGTTAGTGGTCGACTGTCACGTACTGATGGTCAGCAGACATACACACTAATGGTCACGACCGTCACGTACTGATGGTCAGCAGACACATTGATGGATTGTTCTACAGGTAGTGGGCCCGGGAACATTCATTCTCCGGACAAACAAGGGGTTGAGCAATTTTACTTAGGAACTGTTTCGTTACAGATTCTATTATCCCAGAACTAACAAGCACATTTTAACCATTAATTTACAAGTACAATAGAGGCTAGGGGAATAATTGATTTTGGAATCATGCAGTCCCACAGCAGGGATCGAACTGGGGTCCTTGCACTTTTGAGGCGGGCGGTGGGACCACTGAGCTAAATCCTTGGCCCTCAAACCTCTTACATAGCTTTCCACAGAATCCCTGAATGTTCCCACCCCATACAGACTCCACCTTTGCCTCAAGGCACTCCTACCTCTTCAGCAAGCTCTAGCCCAAAAGGTTTCCCACGGGTCTTCAGACCACCCTTTTTACCTGCAGTTCCTGTCTGGAAAGTCATTTTAGACTCTAACTAGCTGGCTTATTCTCAGTCCTGTCTCAGCTCAAATAAAACCTCCTCAAAGAGGCCCTCTCTGTAGGTGTGGCAACTCACACCTGGAATCCCAGGACTCGGGAGGGTGAGGCAGGAGGATTAAGAGGTCCAGGCCAGCCTGGGCTGCATAGGGAGGCTCTCTCAAAAACCACCACCAAAAGCTAAGCAAAACCAAACCAAAGGAGGCCTCGCTCACCTCCCAGGCAACACCCAGCCAGTGTCCAACTCATCGCCCTGTTTATTTGCTTCATAGTTCTTACCCTCTGTGTAATTATCTTGGTAATTTACTTTACCATTGCCCGATACGGAAACTGCAAAGCGGGAGCGATGTTCAATATACCCAGCACCTGCGACACTGCCCGGGCCACAGTTAGTGCTCAGAATATATTGGATGACACATGAGCAGTGGGCGAAATCGAGTGCAGTAGACATTGGGGGCCCTAGCACCCTCTCTTTTCACACTGTACCGGTTCTTGGTGACTCCTAGTGGTGGATGCTGGTACCACTAATCTAGTAAGCAGGTTTTTTAGAAGAAATTGGAGCACAAATTCGAGCCTCGGGCCTGGTTGGTTCATTCACTAGGCTGGGGTGGGCAGTAGGGAAGGGAAGGAAAGTGATCGGATGTTTCCCTGGCCTGGGTCCTATTAGTTACCCCGGGAAAGGCTCAAGGTTGAGAACAGGGAGCCACCTCAGCCTTGGGGGAGGGCAGCAAAATGGAGCTATAGGTAGTGGAGGGAAAGGCCTTGGGTGGAAATTAGAATCATCAGGAATGTAGGGGACAGGGGAAGGGGACGTTACCAGAACCTCTGCAGTGAGTCCTGGTCTCCTGCGAGCCACGGCAGCACACGGCGAATTA
>NW_004624782.1:13573944-13596760 GCF_000247695.1 Heterocephalus glaber | reverse complement strand
AACAGGATTTATTGCCTGTTTGCAATCCATATTAGCATTTTCATAGGCTAACTGTAAGATCAGGATGTCTGCTGCCTGGGAATTAGAAATCTGTCTCCTAACAGTTTGTTGTAATCTTGCTACAAATTCTGTGTAAGTTTCCACCGGCCCTTGCATGATTTGAGTAAAAGATTTCATCGGCGCACCCTCAACTGGCACAGAAGCCCAAGCCCTCCGCAGGAGGTCCTCTAGCTGGTGGAAGAGTAACGCTGGGCAACAGGCCTGCCTGCTTAAATCCGAAAAGTCACCTGTGCCCAAAAACATGTCCATAGTAACTTCTCTCGACTGAGCATCTCCCTGAGCATTTTTATGAGCCTGTTCCCTGATTAAAGAATGAAGTTCCACCTCAAAGTGGAGATACTGAGCTGGGGATAGGCACGTTTTTGCAAGATGAAAAACATCATGAGGAACCAGAGAATAAGTCTGAAGTACATTGTCCAACAAACCTACTGTATAGCAGCTTTGGACACCATTCATTAGCACGCTCTGCCTGAGGTCCTTTAGAATATTAAAATCAAATGAGGCATGAACATACATGTCCACCTCTGAGTTGTCAGGATCAGGCAAAACTGAGACAGGAAAGCACAAAGGGTCTCCCATTGCCTTGCCTGATGTCACAGCCTTTTGCAAGGCACGGCGATAGGGAGTGGCCCCAGAAGAGGGCTTTACAAGAGGGGCAGCTAGACCTCTGCGAGATGGCTGAGGGGCTAGAGAGTTAGGGTCTTCCTCAGCACGCTGTGGCGGTGGAGCAGAAGCCGCAGTGAGACGAAAGCAAACCGGAGAAGAAGCCGAACAAGGGGAAACCTGGACAGAAGGGTTGGTGGGGGGAGGGGTAGCCAAGGTTTCCTGAACTGAATGAGAGCATTTGAGAGCAGAGTGGACTAAGGCCCAAGTGGGGAGTGTTCGGGGGGAGAGACGATCACCCCTTCGCTGAGCCTCACGGAGAATGGTACCTACACGTTCCCATGTTATTAAGTTAGTTGTCCCTTCCTGGGGAAAGGATGGGACATATATTTGCATGTCTTTTACCAAATCTATCACAGCACCCTTAGGTACTGGGTACATAGCTTGTTTTAATAGCGACTTAAGTAATTTGGCAAAGTTACGCTGTTCTGTTGACAGAGACTGACCCATAGTTATAAATCAGTAAAGATAGAAAATTACCCCCAGCTGGACACACTTACCACCAGTGTCCCTCGTCCTAGTCCGGAAATCGTCCTGGGAGATCCGTGTGCTGTCTCTCTTACTCCAAGTTTGTCTCACAGGCGAGTTCACCCCTGGATCCGATTCATATCCACGTTGGGCGCCAAATGTAGGGGACAGGGGAAGGGGACGTTACCAGAACCTCTGCAGTGAGTCCTGGTCTCCTGCGAGCCACGGCAGCACACGGCGAATTACAGGAAAGGTAGAAAAATGAGACTGAGAAGCTGAGCTTTGGGTCTGATCAGTGCTGCTCTGGGCAGCAAAGACAAAGCCCCCAGCTTACCACACCTTTTATTCAGTACATCGGGAGAAACAAATGTAACAAATGACTTGCAGAGAGTTCAACAGTTCACATTGGGATAAACAAGGTGTAACGGGAAGGCTTGCAGAGAGTTCAGTACATCTCCGGCAAACAAGATGTTAATCAGTCCAAGAACAATGAGGAACTGAGCAGATGTTTGTTCTCCCAGGATGTCTCTTGTCCTGGAGAATCACAGCATTACTGGATCACTGAAGTCTCAGTTGTGACCGGAGGCCAAACTGGAGTTATTCTGTAGCTGGGCTGTAGGCAAGAGAACTAGGCTAACCAAATGATTTATCCCTAGAATTATGTAGCATTGCTCCCAACACAGGAATTATAAATAGAGAAGGTGATGGAGCTCACCCTAAAAAAAAAGACAGGAAGGTGACCTCACCACATGTGGGCTGCCCCTTAGCTCTCTCAGGGGAGTGGGGAGGCTTCCTGCATCTATTTAAATTTTTTTTGTTTTTGGTACCGGGGATAGAACTTAGGACCTGGAGCTTGTGAGGCAGGCGCCAGAACCACTGAGCTAAATGCCCGGCCCGTTTCCTGCATCTATTAAGGAGCATTTGGGGAGTGCTCTGAGCCTCTGCCTTTCTGGGTGACCTTGTGCAAGTCTCCTGGGCTCTCTCAGCCTGGGTATCCTGTCTGTAAAATAGGTGTGGCCATGCCCACTTATGGAAGTCCTGGAGGGGATCCCATGACACACTACTGTTTACTTGATCCATCGAGTGCCAGGCCCTCTGAGGAAACAAAGCCTGATACTTTTATTCTTCAAGAGACTGTGGTCTGGGGGGAGATCTAGGACAAGGACACCAATCATCTGAGGATTACAGTGAAAATGGTGAGTCAGGAGAACTGGAGTGGATGAAGAGCTAAAAGGCCATGTGATTTCCTTCTGGGAGGAGACCTGGGAAGGCCCTCCACAGGAGGTGGCTGTGAAGCAGAGGTCTTCAGGGCAGTTGAATTTGAGCTTGAATGTGCAGAGGAGGACAAGGGCATTTCAGATGGAGGGAATGGAAGAAGCAAAGGCAGGGAGGGAGCCCAGGGAGCATCTGGGTGTATTTCCCCACACGTATAAGGGGGTAAGGCTGGAAAACTAGATTGGGGAGAGACCTCTAAGGGTGTTGGGGCTCCCTGACCTGAATGGGCGTGGTTAGAGATCCCTTTATCCTGGGTTCTCCTAAAAAATTTTTTTGGTACTAGGGCCCAAACTTGCAAGGCAGGTGCAGCGCGGCTGAGCTAAATCCCCGGTTCTCTCCTGAAAATTTTACCAAGAAGAAATATCCCAAGTTATAGCAGCACCTTGTCCTCTATCTCCCAATTCAAAAGCAGTGAGGCCGATGGATCCACCTTCAGTATGAGCAGTAGTGTGGTAGGTGCTGGGGATACAGCCATGAATAAATACATCTTGTCCAGTTCCTCCCAGCATGTATGTGAAAGGGTCCTTGGAGGCCATGCCTCCACTATACACTCAGGGACATGAGACTAAGAGGAGAGAAGCAATCCAAGGGCACTGGTGAGTGGGCGCCCAGGCACCTGACTCAGTTTCCCGTCACACCATTGGCTCTGGGACCTCTGACCAGTCCAGGTTCCCTGCCTCACACCACCTGCTCAGCCATGGCCTCTGTGGCTGTTCTGCAGCTGCTGCCTTGTCTTCCACTCTAGTGTCCCCAAAGAGCCATACTGGGACCAGTTACGCCAACCCGCTCTACGGGGGAGGTGGCCAGTTTTGAGCAGCAACAGGTTCGCACTTTGTGCATGTCTGTCTGACCCTGACAACCTATCCTGTCACTAAGTATTTATTGGCTTGAGCTAGAGAAACACCTTTAGTTTGAAAAGACCCAATTCCTTGAGAGGACAGGATTATTAAGAGCAGAAAACATGTAAACCAAAAAACAAGACCAAACACATCAAGGCCCTGATTAAAGCAGGGAGGCTGGGTTGCTAAAATGTGTCACGAGAGAATAGAGAAAACCGACCCGTCCTGGGGGTGTGGCTGACAGAGAGGCTGAGAGAAGAACTTCCACTGAGGGGCTAATTAGACATTCACGTCCATCCTTTTGTTCTGAGCTTGGTTGGTCTTCAGAAGATGATTCTATGGAGAACAGAATTTGAAAGTTCCTGCAGGACGGTTTACAAAACCTTCACAACTCGATCAGGGACCTCCTGGAAGGAGGGCAAAAGCAGCCAGGACAGTACGTCTCTTCCTTCCTGTCAGCTCCAAGGACCATCTGATCCTTGAGCTCTAGAAGTCCTGGTCCCTTACTCTTCCAAAATTGGAGCCATAGGGCTGGGGATTTAGCTCAGTGGTTCCGCCGCCTGCCTCACAAGCAGAAGGACCCGAGTTCAATCCCCGGTACCAAAAATAACCCCCCAAAAAACAAACAAAATTGGAGCCATAGAGGATTTCAGAGAAGGCCACCGTTTAAGTGGTGTTTTATAATACATATTTCATTACAAAGAGTTGGGGTTCTTGTCTGGAGAAGTTTAACAGGCTCCAGGGAAGGTCCTGCGGGTACACAAAACTTCCATTCCCTGATCCACCAGGCACCCAGTGAGCCTGGACTTAGACCTATGGACCGGGCCTGCAGGACAGCACCTAGATATCCTTGAGCAGGGATGGTGAACTCTTTAGAGCTCTCAGTGACACAAACAGCCCACTGCTGCACATGTGCCACAGGTTCACCACTGTCCCAGAGGCATCCTGGACTCAAACCAAATTCATTGTCTTCCACCAACCTTTGCATCTTCTATGCCTTCATTTCAGCAAAGAGCAAAACTATCCATGCAGTTACTCTAGCCAGAAGCCAGAAGTGACTTGGGACCACTTTTTCCCTCCTATTTTCCATATCTAATCTTCACATTGCTTAATTCAGTGGCTAACTTGTATGCGTGTGGGGGACTTCGGATTGAACCCAAGGCCTTCACACTGAGCTACATCCCCAGCCCCTTTTATTTTTAAATTGTGAGACAGACTCTTGCTAATTTGGGCAAGATGGACTCAAACTCATGACCCTCCTGCCTCAGTCCTCCAACATGCTGGGATTACAGGGATGTGCCACCATGCCCAGCTCCAATGGCTAATTTTCTGCTCTCATTTTATTTAGCAGTGCAGCAGCATACAAACCAGATATTCAGTCATTCTGGAACACTGTCCTCTGTGCGTGTGTGTGTGTGTGTGTGTGTGTGTGTCCGGGCCTGTGTCTATGTATGGGTGTATGCGTAAGTGTGTATATGCTCTGGGGATTAAATCTAGTACATCCTCCATGCTAAGCACTGAGCTGGACCCCCAGGTCCTAGAATTCTTTCCATTTTTAGAGCAAATCATGTCCTTCTTGCCTTGAGCATTGATTGTTCCCAGAGCGCTATGCCCTCCCCTTCTTGGTGGTGCTAGGGATGAAACTAGGGCCTTGCACATTCGAATTGACTCTCCCCTCCCCTCCCCTCCCTCCCCCTCCCTCCCCCCTCTTCTCTTCTCTTGACATTCCTGCTATGCAGTTCAGCGTGGCCCTTGAACTTATTCCAGGCTGGCCTGGAACTTGTGGAGATCCTCTTGCCTCAGCCTCCTGAGTGCTGGGATCATAGGCATGTTTCACCATGCCTAGGTGGGTAAAAGGTGACTTTTACTCACTTTAAACATTATTTTCTTTTTTTAAATTTTCATTAAGTTTATTGGTACATTTTAGGTATAAAATAGTTACATTACTCGTTGGGATCTTGTACCTGTACATGATGTATCTTGGTTCTTATTTTTCCCCATTCCCTATTTACAAAGACTTTGTTTCCATTTTTTCCTTTTCTCATATTTTTTCCTTTCCCTTCTTTCCTTTCCTCTACCCTTCCCACGTCCCCTACTCCTTTAGACCTTTACTTCCTATTTCACATTATCAATTATACCATTTGAACCTTATTTACACTTTTAATTTTTCACACTAGAGAAACTATTCAGTATTTACACACGTGTGTCCTATTTATTTCACTTAAGAGTATGGGCTCGATATGCATCCAGTTAGCTATAAATGTCTCTAGCTTCTCTATATGGCTGAGTAGTACTCTATTTTATAAAAAAACTACATCTTCTTTATCCAGTTTCCAGTTGATGGGCACTTGGGCTGTTTCCAAACTTTAGCTATTACAAACTCTATGTCGCTATGAACATGGGTGCACATATATCACTGTAGTATGATTCTTTCAATTTTTTTGGAAAGATCCCCACCAGAGGGATAGCTGGGTCAAATGGGAGCTCTAGCCCTAGTTCTTTGAGGTATCTCCATACTGATTTCCACAGTGGTTGCACCAGTCTGCACTCCCATCAGCAATGGAGAAGGGGCAGGGATTTAGCTCAGTGGTTCTGCCGCCTGCCTTGCAAGGGCAAGGTCCCAAGTTTGATCCCCGCTATCAAAAAAAAAAAAAGAGAAGGAGAAGGATTCCTTTCTCCCCACAGCCCCACCAACATTTGTTATTGGTTGATTTCTTTCTTTGTGTGTTTTTTTTTGGTACCAGTGATGTCGAACATTTTTTCATATATTTATTTGCTGCTTTTACTTGTTTGTCTGAGAAATGTCTGTTCATTTCAGATGCCCATTTTTGAATTGGATCTTTATATTTGGGGGGTCTGATTTTTTTGAGTTCTTTATATATTCCAGATAGTAGTCCTTTGTCTGAGGTATAGCTGGTAAAATTTGTTTCCCACATTGTAGGTTGTCTCTTAGCTCTGTTTGTGGTTTCTCTTGCAGTGCAGAAGCTTTTTAATAAGATGAGATCCCAGTTGTTGATTCTTTGCGCTAGTTCCCGTGCTACTGAGGATTTGTTATAAAATGTTTTCCTATGTCAATGTCTTCAAGAGTTCTACCCAACTTATCTTCCAGCAAGTTAGACATTATTTTCTGAGCCTGGAGTGGCAGCACACACCTGTGATCCCAGCACTGCAGAGGCTGAAGCAGGAGGATCACCGAAAATTCAAGGCCAGCCTGGGACTATACAGTGAGACTCACAAACAAACAAACTAACTAACTCACTTTCTCCAAGACAAGCAATAAAAATTCCAACTTTTTTCTCCCTGGTACTGGGGATTGAATCTAGGGCCTTCACAATTGAGCTACATCCCCAGTCCTTTTTTCCTTTTTAAAAAGAAATTTTAGTTTTCTGACAAGGTATTGTTAAGTCTGTAAATTACCCAGGCTGGGCTTGAACTTCTAATCCTCCTGCCCCAGTCTCCCAGAGAGCTGGGATTACTGGTGTGAAACAGCATGCCCAGTTTAGAAAACCCAAGGAAAAGTGGCTGGGGATTTAGCTCAGTGGTGCCATTGTCTGTCTCACAAGTATAAGGTCCTGAGTTTGATCCCTGGTACCACACACACACACACACAAAAGAAATAAAAGTGGCTTGATTAATAAAGGGACATATAACCAGAAGTTTAAGTTAGAACATTTCTGAAACTTGTAAAATAAGTGACTCAGCAACTGTTATCAAGGATCAAGGTCCATTCTATCTTGGTCCCCTGCTAACCTCAGCCCAGGGCATATCTCTCCTCTCAATCATAGTCTAACATACCAACACCTAGGGGTAGAAGTAGCCTGTGTCTATTTAAAAAGAACTAAGAAAAGGAAACAAAAAAGAACTAAGAACCTTTCCTGGGAGTCTCCACCAGCCTTCCTCTCATTTCTCTTTGTCAGGAACTAGGTCACGTGCTCACCCATAAACCATGGATGGCCAGGGCAATGGGCCGTGGTGACCATTTCAGACCGAACAAGTGTAGAAGAAGGGAAACAGATTTTGCCACAGTGGAGGCGGGACGCTGGGCGGGCGCAGGGGCCAGGCTAGAGCAGGAGGGGCACCTGAGTTTGAGGCCAGGCAGGGAATTCAAGGCCAGCCTGAACTGCACAGCGAGGTTCTGCCTCAAACAAAGGGACAAACAAACAAAAAAAGGACAGAGAAGGGAAAAAGGACAATTGAGTAGGTTAACCAAGGGTTCTTTTTTTGTTTTGTTTTGTTTTTTAGGTACCGGGGATCGAACTTGGGTCCTTGCGCTTGCATAGCAGGCGTTGAAACAACTGAGCTAAATCGCTGGCCCAACCAAGGGTTCTTACTACAGCTTTCCTGGCCACACAGTCTAAGGAGTGAAGTGAGGAGCCTTGTGCAGGCTAAGCAGGTGTTTGCCCCGAGCTACATCACCAGCCCTTTCACAGCATGTTAAATACAGGGTTCATTTTGGAGACAGGATCTTGCTAAATTTTCCAGGCTGCACTTGAACTTGTGATTTTCCTTCCTTAGTCTCCAGAGCAGTTGGAATTACAACAACACACCACGTGGCAGTGTTTTTTGTTATTTTGGTACCAGGAATCGAACTTGGGACCTCAAGCTTGTGAGGCAGGCAGCGAGACCACTGAGCTAAATCCCTGGCCTGTGGCAGTTTTTTAAATACAGTAACATTTAATTTTCTTTTTTACTACTCTATATTTGTGATAAATAATAATGTTTATCTTGGGTAATTATATATATCACGTTTAATTTTCCCCAGAGTATTTATCACCATTTCAGCCATTATTGTGTAAGTGCTAATATCAGAATCTAAGGCCAAACTGCCTGAATTTGAAACCTGACTTAATGGCTTTCTAGCTGTTAGGTTATTCTCTCAATCTCCTTATCTGTAAAGTGGAGATGACCTACTAATAATATTATTAGGATGGGGCCCAGGGATTTAGCTTAGTGGTTCTGGTGCTTGCCTCGAAAGTGCAAGGTCCTGAGTTCAATCCCCAGTACCAAAAAATATATATATATGTATATATATTATTAGGATGACCTCTTAATAGTGTCTACTTCAAAAGGTTGCTTTGAGGATTAAACATTTAAAATGCTTAAATCAGCTACCCTAGTCCAGTTCATTCTGGAGATCCAGCTGTATGATGAAGATGCTATTTGTACCTTTATACAGTAGTAAATTCCCTTTTCTTGTATAAATCAGTCCAAACTTGTTTCTCTGGCTTACATTCAATTTTAGATGCTAACATGTCCATTGTATAAGTATCCGGCAATGTACAAATTCTATTACAAACAAACCTGTGATGAACTTTTTATATGTGTCTCTTTGTATTTATGCATTCATGTCTCCAGGAGATACACTGTACCTAGAAGTACCATAAATTTGGGACTTTTTACTTTTTGGTGTTGGGGATTCAAGCTGCCACACCCCCAACCCTCACGCTAAGCACCGGCTCCACCACTGAGCTGTATGCCCAGCCCCATATTGGGATCTTTTGTTTGTTTGTTTTTTCAGTACCAGGGATTGAACTCAGGACTTTGTGCTTTCGAGGCAGGCTCGGTGCCACTGAGCTAATGAGCTAATCCCCAGCCCCTGTATTGGGATCTTAATTTCTAAAATCTACCCTTTCTTCCATTTTCTTATTCTTTTGCTCCCACCAAAATGCAACACTCTAAGCTTCTGGAGAACAGAGTTAGTGACTCTAATTAGAGGTACAATGATAAATTATTCTAAAACTGTTCTTGGATTTCACAAAGACCTGGACTCTTCCCGTGTCAATAACTCAGTGGTTCTTGGATATGAAATTAACTTCATTATAGGGAACAGGAAAGGGGACGTCACCAGAGACCCTCAGTGGGTCCTGGCCTCAGGTGAGCCACTATAACACAAAGCTGATAAGAATAAAGAAATGAGATTTAGAAAGCTGGGTCTTGGGGCTGATCAGTGGGCAGCAAAGACAAAAGCCCCCAAGGACATCCAGTATTTATTGATTACAAGTGTGGGAAGAAAGTGAGCAGGGTGTGGTTTGAAGGCATCTAATGATATAGGACCAAACACCTGGCATGACAGCGCCAGGCAGGGCTGTCAGGGAGTCGGCACTGCTTGTCTTGGTTGGATAGAACAAACAGATATTGGGACCGGGTGCAATCAGTATGTAACCCATCAGGTCAGTGAGAAGCCCTAATCCAGGGGAAAGGGTTTTACTGGGGTCATGCTTACCTCAGCTGCACGGAGCTCAGCAGAGCCCTGCCACTTCACAGAGCGGGGCCTGGGTTTCCATGGCAGCCATTGAGGGAGGGGCTAAACCCTCCAGTTGGCCGTCTGACATACCCATTGAGTCACGTAGGGCTTCGGCTTGATTCCTGATAGAAAACAATACTGCCGAATTATGGAAGGCAAGAAGCACATGACACAGCCTGCTAGTACTGGGCAGGATGTCTGCTACACTTCATGATTACCACCTCATGAATTCTCTAATGTAAGCAAGCCTGGGGTTCCTGTGTGGGGCACTGAGACTGCGAGCGGCGCATGGGGTGCAAAGATGGGCAAAGCGCCTGTAACAGGCCACACACGGCCGGGTATTCTGTCTGCCCGGTGCAGAGGACGAGGTACTGATTCCTTTCTTCAGGACAGAGGTGGGGATCAACTCCCGTGAGGAGCCGGAGTGGGACGCAGGGTTGTGGGGCCTGGTCCTCTTTGATCTTGCTCCTGCTCCATTCTTTCCCTTCCATCTCATCCAGAGGGCGGGGTTGTCTAGAGGAGTCTCTGTGTCCCTACCCTGAGAGGCTTAACATCTTGCAGAAGGCTGAGGCATAAGGATCACAAGAGTCCAGCCTGGGCACCTTGGCGACTTGGTGAGACCCTGTCTCAAAATAAAAATAGAAGAGGGCTGGGGCTGTAGCTCAACACAAAGGCCCTGGGTTCAATCCCCGGTATCCATCCACCCCCAAATCTAGGCGCAGGGCCCTTTACGTATAGGATTTTCCACTTGGCAGACACTCTCCTCCCTGCCAGCCATTTCTTTGATGCCACCTGCCCAAAAGGAAAGTGATGTGCCCGCGCTCTCCTGCCATCTGTTCTAGTCCCTTCCGCGGGTCAAATTGGCTTCTCTCCCTTTAAGAAGTTTGGCCCTTAGGGACAGGGATTTAGCTCAGCGGTGCCTTTTGAGCCGGGCGTGGTGGCGCACGGCTGTAGTCCCAGCACTTTGGAGGCAGAGGCAGGAGGATTGCTGCGAGTTCAAGGCCAGCCTGGGCTATATAGTGAGTTCATTGCCAGCCTAAACTACAAAGCAAGACCTTGTCTCAAAAAACAAAAACAAAAAAAGAAGTTTGGCCCGGGAGGAAGAATTAAAAGAGCGAGAAGTTGGGCCGGGAATTTAGCTCAGTGGTTCCGCCGCCTGCCTCGCAAACGGAAGGTCCCGAGTTCCAGGACCCCCGGTACCAAACCCCCCCCCCCCAAAAACAGCAAGAAGTACAAACCATGCTTGAAGCTCCCTCAGATTGGTCCCGTTCGGGTAAGGGGCGGGCTGTAGCAAAATACACGTCGGTGATTGGTCTTCCCTCTCCTCGAGGTGATTTCTGTGAGGTCCCGACCCCCTGAAGCCAAGGAGGGCGCCCGTGATTGGTCAGATGCTGGGGCCAGGATTCGAGCGCCCCGGGTTCAGTGCGGCGGGATGTCCGGCGGCTGTGGGCGTGGGGGAGAGGACAGTGCTGCCGCAGCCGGCGCGTTCAGGTTCAGCCCGGAGCCCACGCTCGAGGACATGTAAGAACTTCTCGTCCGGCCGGAGGCGTGTGGGGCGATGGGCCCTTTCGGCCTCGCCGGGTCCCTCCGCGTGCTCGGCCCGGCCCGCCGGCGCCTCCGAGTCTCCTCACCGCGCGGAGGGCCGGGGCGTCCCGCGCCTCCTCTGCGCACAGGCGTGCGTGCTACAGCGGGCAGGTGACGCGCGGCCCGGCCAGGTGCCAGGCTTCGGGCCTTGGGCTGCGGGAGCGCGGTAATAGCGCTGGAGTGAGGTCTGCCAGGCCTGCTCGCCCAGGTAAAGAGCCAGACCCGTCAGGAGATGATTGCCCGAGGCCGTGCAAGGGCTTAGTTGCAGAATCCCCTGGCCCCACGCGCCTCTTCCGTGTCACTGGGCCGTACCTGAGTCCTACATCCCTTCACACCGTTTGTTTCTATTGCAGCCGACGCCTCCATGCAGAATTTGCTGCTGAACGGGACTGGGACCAGTTCCACCAGCCTCGGAATCTCCTCCTGGCCTTGGTGGGGGAAGTGGGGGAACTGGCAGAACTCTTGTAAGTAGAGGGAAGGTGTTGTGTGAGGGAGAGCATTTATTTGCTCCTAAAACACTCCTGGATTCAGTTTCCCTCCTGGTGCTGAGGAGACAGAGTTGACGCACAGGCGCCAGGCCCGCTGTAGGACACCCAGGGTCGTGAAGGAGTGACCTTTACCCCAGCACTGCGAGGAGGATCGCAAGTTTGAGCACGGCCTGGGCTACGGAGATCCTGTCTCAAAAAAAAAAAAAGAAAAATAAAGTGATGGGATCAGCTCAGTTTCTGGGGCTGAAAAGGTGTTCTATAGAAGGCCTGCTTTCACACTCCAAACAAGGTGAACTACATTTCCAAACGTGGTGAGGCAAGAAAGGGCAACAGCTTAAATTTAGAAAGAATCCAGCGTTCTTTCAGGATCAGCTTCCCAAGGATTTTGTATCCGTTTTGTTCCCTTGTGTATCCCAAGTGCCCGGCTCATCAGAGGACCAGACACCTAGAAGATGAGCAGTGGGGCTGTGGAGGAGAGGAGAGGATAGGAGGAGGCCCCAGAAAGACGAGATGGGATGGTTTGGACAGAAGACCTGGCTAGATTTTAGCGGTAGGAAGAGCAGTGTACTGCAGGGAGGATTGAGACCTGAGGAGCGGGAGGCTGGTGTAGTCCGAGCAGTGATGGCAAGGCCTAGACCAGGGACAAGGGAAGGGCAGAGACAGGGAAGCAGGCTGGGCAGTTGCAGATGAAGTAGCATCACCTGGAATCGCGAGACAAGGGCTCAAACGAGGCAGATGTGGTTCACAGTGAAAGGAGATCGATGAGCAATATGGAAACTAATTTTAAAGATCTGGAATTGTGACCAGTTTTATGAGGAAAATAACACACAGGGGTGAGAGAGGAAGTAACAAAAGGAAGGCTTCCTGAGGACGTGAGCCAATGTGAGGGCTGAGCCAAGACCAGTAACAGGTGGGAACTGGCCAGGGAAACATCCTGGGAGTCACCCACTGGGAAAGCATTCTCACCTCAAAGAGGGAGCCAGCTGACAGGCCCTGATGCAGGTGGCCTCTGTACAAGGCAGGAAGAGTCACCGTGGCTTAGGTGGGGAAGACAGAACAGCGATGACAGGCAGATGAGCTATCATGGATGTGAACTGGGAGGCTGCTACACGGCCTGGGTCAGAAGTTTGGTCCTCAGTGGCAGTGGCTGGGCTGGAGATGACAGGAACTGGGCTGCAAGCTTTGTCAGCAGGTGACAGGTTCTCTTGGGCACTCCTTGGGGGGATCAAAGTTAGAGACCGAGGTCTAGCTGTTACCTTGGGGTCTCTTCCAGAGGCCCACATGGCTTGGGGTTTCCTTGGCGGAACTTCCTGGGGGTTCATTGCTTTGATGACTGAGGTGCTTCTAAGAGAGGAGGAGCCTGCCATCCTGGTTAGCAGCTGTGTGTCTTGTGTTCTCCCCCCAGTCAGTGGAAGTCTGATGCAGACCCTGGCCCCCAAGCCTGGCCCCTGAAGGAACAGGCAGCCCTTCAAGAGGAGCTTAGTGATGTCCTCATCTACTTGGTGGCCTTAGCAGCCCGCTGCCATGTGGATCTGTGCCAAGCGGTGCTCTCCAAAATGGACACCAACCGGCAGCGCTACCCCGTCCATCTGTCCTGAGGTTCTGCTTGAAAGTATACAGACTTGCGCCAGGCCGCCACCTCTGAAGACCGGGCTGTGGGGCCTGCAGATCTGGCCAGTGAATCGATGGGCCAGGGCTCAACACCTGCAGCTCAGCATGGCAGCTGAAGAGCGGAGGGTGGCTCTGCTGTGGAACTTGTTCTAGTCCTTTCCTCTCGGGTCATGGCCCTGAGGGCCTCCAGAAGATAGTCTCTCCCCCAATAAAACAGTTACGGGCAGCAACTTCTGGATTCTTCCTGGGTGGCCAGGGAGGCATTACCACAACAGGTACTGCAAAGGGCTCCTCATACCTCTGTTGGACCTCCTACCTGCAGGGAGAGCCAGTTCCCAGCAAATTCCCGATGGGATCTCATCCAAGTCTCTTGCCCTTCTGGACCTGTGAGGGAGACTGGAGGCTGTCAAAGGGTCCAGACTGAGGCCCATGTTTATCACAGCAGGAGAGGGGTTGCCCAGCATGCATGAAGCTCTGGGTTCAATTCCTAGTACAAAAAAACGAAAAGAAACAACAAACTCCAGATTCTAGAGCCAGGCTGTCTGGGTTCAGATACTTATAAACTAGATGAGATATTCATCAAATTACTTCACCTTTCTTCATCTTCATTACTTTCCTCCACTAGTAAAATGAAAATAGTACCAGCTGGTGGAATGGTAAGGATTAAGTCATTAGTGTTCAGGGTGGTGCCTGACATGCAGTGAGTAACTGTTAAGGTTGTAGTTACTGTCTGCCTTTTCAGCTCAAAGGTTTTAGGGCCCAGAATAAGAAATCAGGGACAACAGGACTCGCTTTCCTCTTGGGCTTCTTGGTAAAAAAGAAAACAACCCATTCCCCTTGCCTAGGTCAATTTCTTTTTTTTTGGTACTGGGGATTGAACTCAGGACCTTGCGCTTGTGAGGCAGGCGGAGTGCCACTGAGCTACATCCCTGGCCCATAGGTCAATTTCTTGTCCTCTCTCTGGCTAAAGATAATGTTGAGCCTTCCTGTACTGTCTGTCTCCCGTCATGTGACCGTGTGACCATCACTTCCCTCTGGGCTGTCTCTGGCCTGCCTGGCCTCCAGTGAGTGAATCTGGGGAGAGAACCTTTAAGAGTGGCAGCACTCACCAGCAGGCCCAGCACTGTGGGAGGGTGGGGAGGGAATGGCAAGTTGGAGCCCAGCCTGGGCAGCTTAGCAGCTTGGTGAGAACCTGTCTCAAAATTAAAATGAGTACCTGGGAATTTAGCTCAGTGGTTCTGCTGCCTGCCTCGAAAGCTCAAGGTCCTGAGTTCGATCCCTGGTACCAAATAAATAAATAAAATGAGTAAAAGAGGTGGGGATGTAGTTTAGTGTGCTAGCTCTGTGTTCAGACCCCATACCAAAGAAAAAAAGAAAACTTTACTTTTAGGGCCTGGAGTGTGCTCAGTGGTAAAACACCTGCCTAGCATGTGCAGAGCCCTGTGGTTGATCCCAGCTCTGCAAAAATCAAAAACAACTTCCAGCATTCAGTGGTCACTGATTTGCTGCCTCTTGGTCTATTTCCACATCAGTAAAATAAGACGGGGGGCCGGGGATTTAGCTCAGTGGTGCCGCCACCTGCCTTGAAAGTAAAATAAGACACTTCCCTTTACTGGCCTTTTTAAGGTTTGTTTTGAGACAGGGTCTCACTGTATTGCCCAGGCTGGTCTTGAACTCAGTGATCTTCTTGCCTCAGCCTCCTTAGTCCTGGGATTACAGGTGTCTGCCACCTTGCCCAGCCAAAATTACTTTTATTTTGAGACAGTTATCCAGCTAAGTTTGAGCTAAATTATCCAGGCTGAGCTCAAATTTGTGATCATCCTGCCTACGGGCATGTGCCACCAAGCCTGACTGGCCTCTCTGCCTTCTTTTTTTTTTAGGTAAGGTCTCTCTCTTTGTAGTTCAGGCTGGCCCTGAACTCACTAGCTTAGGCTGGCCTGGAACTCACAGCGATCCTCCTGCCTCAGCCTCCCAAGTGCTGGGATTACAGGTGTGTACCACATGTCCCTGGCTCTGAGTAGTTTTTTTGTTTGTTTTGGGATTTTTTTGGTACCAGGGATCAAATTGGACCTTGCAGTTTGCTAAATCCCTGGCCCTTCTTGTCCCTTTCTAATGATATTTCTATCTGTAATTTTATTCCTTCTGTCACATCAGTTATCTTTTTTTTTTTTTTTTTGGTACTGGGGATCGAACTCGGGTCCTTTCGCTTTCGAGGCAGGCAGCGGAACCACTGAGCTAAACCCCCGGTCCATCAGTTATCTTCTTTCCCTCCTATATAATTTTTTTAAAATTTTGAGACAGGGTCTCACTGTGTGTGTGGTCAGGCTGGTCTTAATCGTAATATGTAGCCCAGACTGGCCTCAAAGTCTCGATGATCCTCCTTCCTCAGCTGCCTGGGTGCTGGGATCACAGGCAGCCAAGCTTTTTATTGAATGACAAGATCTTGATATTTTGCCTGGGCTGGCCTTGAATTTTTGGGCTCATGCTATCCTCCTTCCTCAATCTCCTGAGCAGCTGGGGCCACAGCTCACCACTGTGCCCAGCTAATTTCTCTCTTACTAGCCCTACCCAACAGTGCCTAAAGCACATTTCAGTCTTTTCTGTGTTAACAAAAGAAAACCAACCTCCAGCACTTCCCTGGCTTCTCACAGCAGAGCCTCCAGGAAGGGCTGTCTGCACTCACCCCTCAGCTTCCGCTCTCCATGTGTGCCCCACTCTGTCCTTGGATGTTAAGTCCTTGACCCCAAATCTGTGGCTGACACCAGGGAAGTACCTGCAGCTGAGCTCTCCCTCTTGGAAAACTGCCTGGATTTCCCAGATGAGACTTCTAGTCTTCAGAGTCCTCTTGGGTACCTTCTGGACATGGTGTCAGACTCCTGAGCCAGTGTCTGGTATTTCCAACCTCCTCCCTGCACCCCCAGCCCAGCTCCTGTCCCCATCCTGACCCCCTGTGCAGTGTTGATGCCCCGAAGTCACCCAAGCTGAGTGAGCTTGGTCCCACTTGCCCTTTCCCTCACCCCCAGGCACCTTCTGACTCCTGTAATTCTAGCTCCTTCCCCTCTGATCCCCCCAGGGTTCCTGCTGCCTCAGATCCTTTCACCTGGGTTCCAGGGTCCCTTGTGGCCTTTGGCCAAAGCTCCTGTCCCCACACTGCGTCCCAGGGACTGTCTAATGAGACTGGCATGAAGTTTTAGGGGTTCTGTCCTTAATTCCTCAATTCCAACTTTGTCTTGACCTTGAAGACCCCGCCTAAAAATGACACCGAGGCGAGTTCAAGGCCAGACTGAGCAGTTAGGGAGACCCTGTCTCAGAGTAAAACAAGGGCTAAGGTTGTAAACTCAGTGGTAGAGCACTTGTGTAGCATGCAAGAGGTCTGGATTTAATCCCCAGTACTCCCAACAAACAAAACAACCCCTTCTCTGACAAAAGCATCTCTAAACTCTTAAGACTGTACTTGGAGATTCTTCCTGTCCGACTTCCATCGTAATTTCAGTTGACACTGGATTGCAACTGCCTGTTTACTTGTCCCTTCCCCGATGTTCACTGGTCGGGTTTGTATTTTTGGTCTACAGAAGCAGAGATACGGGACAGCTGCAGTGAAGCATGCCTGCCATCCCAGCTACTCGGGAGGCTGAAGCAGGAGGGTGGAAAGCTCCAGCCTGGCCTGGGTAACTTAGACCCTGCCTCAAAATAAAAATATTTATGGGCTGGAGATGGGGCTTAGTGCCCCTGGTTCAATCCCTAGTGCTACAAAAAAAACTAAATGAGGTAAAATACAGCATTTACATAATGAAGCACTTAAATCTTTAGCACAGTGCTGGTTTCTCTGCTTCACTGTACTGACGCCCCTAGGGCCACTCCTTGCTCACTCATGCTCTGCCGAGTGTGGGGCTGTTTGGTCTTGAAGCCGCTGAGGCTACCAGGACGTAACCCACGGTCCCGGGTGGGGACGCCTGCGCTGCCTGGAGAACACCCCAACCTCCCTCTCTCCCCACCCACCCCACTCACAGGCACGAGTGGGGAGAGGGTAGTACTTTATTCACTAACACAGGCCAAAGTGGGGTAGCGAGGGGGTGGGCACGGTTTCCAGGGACCCCAGGAGGCCACTTTCGGTCCCCGGCCCACCGGTTCCCAGCCCAGGTGGAGGGGGGGGCGGGAGAGGAGCCATCCGGTTGTCGCAACCAGGCTGACCCCGATGCGCCCCTCTCCGGCCTCCCCGTCCCGCCGCGGCTCAGCTGCCTTCGCACTCTGGGCAGCGCTCGGTGGCCGTGGCACCCGCGGGCAGCTTGAAGTCCCGGCCGCAGCCGGCGCAGATGTAGAGGCGGCGCCGCAGGTGCGCGCGGCGGTGGCGGATGAAGTGCGAGCTGAGGCGGAAGCAGCGGCCACACTCCGGACAGGGGTAGGGTCGCTCGCCTGTGTGCGTGCGCGCGTGCTCCGCCAGGTTGGAGCGGTGGCCGAAGCGCCGGCCGCACACCGCGCAGCGGTGCGGCTTCTCGCCGGTGTGCACGCGTCGGTGCTTGGCCAGCGCTGAGCTCTGCGCGAAGCGCGTGCCACAGTCGGCGCACGCGTACGGCCGCTCGCCCGTGTGCGTGCGTCGGTGGCGCGCCAGGCACGAGCTTCCGCCGAAAGCGCGGCCGCAGTCCGGGCACGCGTACGGCTTCTCGCCCGTGTGCACGCGCAGGTGCTGCGCGTAGTTGGAGCTTTGCGCGAAGCGCCGGCCACAGTGCGCGCACGCGTACGGCTTCTCGCCCGTGTGACGCCGTCGGTGCTGCCGGAGGTTCGAGGCGGCGGAGAAGCGTTTGTCGCACTCGGGGCACTCATAGGGCCGCTCGCCCGTGTGCGTGCGGCCGTGCTTGGTCAGCGCCGACTTCTGCGAGAAGCGCCGGCCGCACTCCGTGCACGCGAAGGGCCGCTCGCCCGTGTGCGTGCGCGCGTGCTTGGACAGCGTGGAGCGGCGCGCGAAGGCGCGGCCGCAGTCGGGGCACGCGTGGGGGCGCGCGGGGTCGGCCGACGGCGCCGGCGCCGGCGTCTCGCCCGGGACCTGCAGGGAGAAGGGCGACATGTCAGCCCTGCCCAAGGGGCCGGGACCCGGTCCGGTGCGCGCAGCCTGAGCCTCAGTTTCTCGTCCGTGAAATGGGAAGAGCCACGTGGCTGCTCGCGGATGATGGTGCCCTTTACGCGGGGTAGAACTGAGACACAAACCTAGATGTCTGCTGGTGGCTCGTTATTCAAATGCGAATGTGCTAGACTGGTCTAGGCGCTGGAGGTTCAGCATTAAATATAGTGCGGTTTAAAAATTCTGTCTTAAGGGCAAAGGGCCAAGGCTGGGATGGAGGAATGCGGCAACGCAAGCAAACCGGCTGCCGACCTCAGAGGGGGACCAGGATGAGGGGGACCAGGAGGGCAGAAAGCGCTTCGGCTTAACTAAAGGAGAGGGGCCGCTGGGTTGAATAAGGGGTTCGCACAGGAAAGGGACTCGGTGCCACGTATTTAAAAGGCTTCCTCAGACAGCTGGGGTCCCATGAAAGGGGGGGGGGGGGCAGAAGCAGGAGCTCAGTGAGGATGCTTCCGTGGTCGTCTGGCAAGAGAAAGCCGTGGCTTAGCCTCAGAAAACAGAAAAAGAAAGTGGAGGTGGGGAGAAGTGGCCTGTTTCTGGACACGCGCATTTTACAGCCCCAGGCCACAGACTTAACCCCACATCAAGGATGGAAGAAAAGACGATAAAATGACTGAGGTTTCAGACTCAGAACTGCAAAGCTGGAGTGCCCTTGCCAGAGAGGAGCATGTTGGAGAGGAGAGTCTGTTTGCGGCCAGATCCCCGCTTGACACATCTGGAGCTCCGGACGCGTCACACTTCAGGTGGTATTTCAAGCCTTGCGACTGAGAGATGCCCAGAGGGGCAGAGAACCCGGACCTCAAGACCAGGAGCAGCCAGTGGGAGAAGAGAGCCAGCAGGGTGACCTGGGCAGCTGGGCCAAGACCAGGTCCAGGCTCTTTAAAAACCTGTTCAGAGCCAGGTGGGGTTGTACACGCCTGTGATTCCGGCACTCAGGAGGCTGAGGCAGGAGGATCACAAGTTCAAGGTTAGCCTGGGCAATTTAGTGAGAGTCTGTCTCAGAATAAAACTTAAAAGGGTTAAGGATGTAGCTCAGTGGTAGAGCACTTGCCTAGAATCCTTGAGGCCCTAGTTCCAATCCCCATTAACAAGGGGAAAAAGGGCCGGGGATTTGGCTCAGTGGTTCCGCTGCCTGCCTCACAAGCGCAAGGTCCCAAGTTCAATCCCCAGTACCAAAAACAAAACAAAAACAAGGGGAAAAAATAATTCACAATCAAAGGAAATGCCTGGCACATACTAAGGACAAGACAATGTTAACTTTTTCCACATTCAATCTATCATTATCTTCATTTTGGGGGGGGGGTACCAGGGATTGAACTCGAGACCTGGCACTTTGGAGGCAGGCACCTGAACCACTTGAGCTAAATCCTCAGCCCCATTATCCTCATTTTTTAAAAATGAGAAAACAGTTTAAGAGAGGGCAAATGACATCTGGAGAGGAGTCCAGACTTCTTCCTGAAGCTGCAGGAGGCAATTCAAGACCTTTAAAATCCTTTGTCAAAGCCAAGTGTGGTGGTGCACACTGGTAATCCCAGCACTTGGGGAGACTGAGGCAGGAGGATCTTGGTAGAGTTCAAAGCCAGCCTGTAGGCCGGGGATTTAGCTCAGTGGTACTGTGCCTGCCTTCAAAGCACAAGGTCCAGGGTTCAATCCCCAGTACCAAAAAGAAAACAAAACAAAAAAAAATCCTTTGTCAAGAGTGTGACTTTGAACTCAAAATGGAAAACCGGACAGTTTGGAAAATTAGAAACCAGCCAAGGGAACTCTGCTTTAAATAAATAAATATAGGGCTGGGGATTTAGCTCGGTTCCAGTGCCTGCCTTGCAAGTGCAAGGTCCCAAGTTCGATCCCCGGTACCAAAAAAAAAAAAAAAAAAAAAAGGCAGTGTGTCTAAATTATATATATATATATAATATGTAGCTAAACATGGTGGTGCACACTTGTAATCCCAGCACTCAGGAGGCTGAGGCAGGATTGCTGCAGATTCAAGGCCAGCCTGAACTGTATAGTGATACCCTGTCTCAAAAAAAGAAAAAGAAAAAGAGATAAGCTGGATTCCAAGACCCTGGTTTTCATTTCTTCTTTTTTTTTTTTTCACTCTTTGAGACAAGGTCTCATTACGTAGTTCAGGCTGGCCCTGGACTCACTATGGACCCCAGGCTGGCCTCAAACTCAAGATGATTCTCCTGTCTCAGCCCAAGTGCTAGGATTACAGGCACACACCACCATACCCAGCAGGTCCCTGGTTTTCTCCAAGAGGATTCAAGGTTAAAATTTTTTTTTTGGTACTGGGGATCTAACTCAGGACCTAGTGCTTGCCAGGCAGGTCTGGTGCCACTGAGCCATATCCCAGGCCCACAAGGTTAAAATATAACTTGATACATTTAAGTCAAGAAACTCCCCACAGCAGGTCTGACAGTCTGAATTCAAGGACACACTTTCCAGTCTTCCCCTGGACACTTCTTGGGTTTATTTCCACATATTGGCCATTGTGGAGAGAACATTTCTCTTTACATCTGCATTTTTCTCGCCTTTCATTTTCCTTGACACCCTTCATTATGGGGACTTTGAAGCCAGGTATAGTGAGGCACACCTATAGTTCTAGCACTTAGGAGGCTGAGGCAGGAATATTCCCAGTTCAAGGCCAGTCCAGACTATATAGTGAATTTGTGGTCAGTCTGGGCTACAGAGTGAGACCTTGTCCCCAACAAAACAAAACACAAACAAAGATGCCTCTGGCCAGAGTGAGGAGTTCCTCATGCTAGCTTCACTGCTTTATGAAACAGGAATTGTTCACATGAGCATTCTCATTGTCTCCAGCCCAAGAAGAGGAGGGGTGGATTCCCAAAGAAGAAGCTTGGTGAGGGGCTGTGTCCACCTCACTGACACCCTGGACAAGTCACCCCTTCCCTACCTCAGTGTGCCAAACAAGGCCAAGTAGATCGGGTGAGATCAAAGTTTCCCAGCTTGGGGTGTGCACACCACGGGGGTGGGCACGTCGTCTCGTGTGTTCATTTTATGGACATAGAAAAACAATGGATCACATGCAACCCACCATTTCATCAATATTATTATTCAGATGGGTAAATTTATTTAACAAAACACTGTGAATTTAAGAAAAGCGTTAGTAAATAAGGTGCGTATGATATATGAGTGATAGACCCGTAACCAGAACTTGGCAAATACCAGACTGGGCAGTCACTAAAGGCTCTTTTTTTTCCTCTTGCTTTCTTTTTTTCTGCAGAACTGGAGATTAAACTCAGGGCCCAGCCACTGAGCAATAGCTCCAGTCTCTTGAGATAGGGTCTCAGTCACTAAGGTGCCCAGCCTGGGCTTGAATTCATGATCCTCTTTTCTCAGCCTCCTGGAGCACTAGAATTACAGCCATACTTTTGTACTCCACTTTTTGGGGGTGGGGGGTGGTGGGGGGTACCGGGGATTGAAGTCAGGACTCAGCGCTTGTGAGGCAGGCGGCAGAACCACTGAGCTAAATCCCTGGCCCTGTACTCAACTTTGAAACTCGTCAAATTTGCTACTTGACACATTTTGATGAGAAAATTTTGTCCAGGTACTTGTCATTTGTGACAGAGCAAACTACAGCTTGTCCGTGTCAGTTGCCTTGTGACTTGTTACCCTTTGCAGCCAAAACAATTTGTTTAGTACTCATCACTTTTGGCATGCACAGTCGTGGCAAGCCTATGGCACAGCTGTTTGTTATCAATGAAGGCTCTAAGGACTGGGAATTTAGCTCAGTGGTTCTGGTGCCTGCCTCGCAAGCCCAAGGACCTGAGTTCGATCTCCGGTACCAAAAAAAAAAAAAAAAAGAAAGAAATCAATGAAGGCTCTAAAAGGTTCGCCATCACGGTCCCTAATTAATGACAGATACCAAGGTACCACTCCACAAGCAAGTGCCACCACACCCAGCTCATTAAAGGCTCATGAATCTTAAACTCTACAACTACTAAATTTAACAATTAGAAGGGCTGGGGATTTAGTTCAGTGGTTCCACTGGCTGCCTCACAATCCCAAGGACCAGAGTTCGATCCCCAGTACCGAAAAAAAAATTAAAAATTAGAATAATATTTTCACTGTAGTAAGCAGGTACTATGGACTAATATAATAATCCATGCATTTGAAAGTAATGATCTTTTTTTGTTTCATTTTTGAGACAGGGTCTCACTATGTAGTTCAGGCTGGCCTCGAACTCCTCATAATCCTCCTGCCTGAGCCTCTCCTAGTGCCGGGATTACAGATATGTGCCACTGTATCTGGCTGAAATTAATGATTTTTTTATCTTCTGGTGTCCTCTCTCTCTCTTTCCATATATCTATTGTTGGGGGGGGGGGTGTGCTGGGAATTAAACCTGGGTCCCATGCCTGCTAAGCAAGGGCTCTACCATTGAGCTACACTCCTAGCCCCTTACATTTTTGTCTTTTTTTTTTTCCAGCCCCTTAATTTTTTTTTTTTT
>NW_004624782.1:13555285-13573844 GCF_000247695.1 Heterocephalus glaber | reverse complement strand
TTTTTGTACTGGGGATCGAACTTGGGACCTTGTGTTTTCGAGGCAGGCAGTGGAACTACTGAGCTAAATCCCCGGCCCGTTGCCCTTAAATTTTTAACTAGGGCAAACATCCCAGTTTCCTCCTCAGTAGTTACTTTTCTAATTGTTAATAATTAGAAGATTACTAATTACAACTAATTAATGATAATAACTACCATTTTCTGTCTTTACAGAGCTGGGGGTCAAACCCAGGGCCTCCTGTTCTCATTTTGAATTACCCCATACTTTGGGTTAGGCACATTAGCTATTTTCTTAAGATGCAGAAGTTCAGGGATCACCCAAGGCCTAAGTGGCAGAACCAGGGTGTGAAATGGAAATTTGTCATTGTCAAAAACACCTATTTTCTTAACCACCAGCCAATTCTAATCTCACTGACTAAAGTTTGAGGTCACCTACACTGGTTTTCTCCCTTCCCTGGACCCTTCAGTAGTTGGAACCATCTTGCTATCTGGTAGAAAGTATAAAACAACCCCTTTCTCTAGCCCCTTGCTATAAGCAGTGTGGTCCACAGACTAGATACACTAAGCATCACCCGGAACTTGTGAGAAATACTAATTCTCAAACCCCACCCCAGATTTACAGAATCAAAATCTTCACTTTAGGGCTGGGGATTTAGCTCAGTGGTGCCAGGCCTGCCTCGCAAGTGCAAGGTCCTGAGTTCGATCCCCATACCAAAAAAAAAAAAAAAAGAATCTTCACTTTAGGCTGGGTATGCAGTAGTAGAGCACTTGCCTACCACATGCAAGGCCTTGGGTTCAGTCTGCAAAAACAAACAAACAAAAAATCTCCATTTTAACAAAATCTACAGGTGATTTATATGCATGTTAAAAATGAAGCAACCTGCCCACACTCCTGTAATCCCAGCTACTTAGGAGGATCAGAAGTTTGAGGCCAGCCTGACCTACACAGTGAGACCCTGCACACACACACACACACACACACACACACACACACACACGCACGCACGCACAAAAGAAGGCTCCTGACCTAGAAGAGAGCAGGTCTTCCAGCCTGAGGGCCTGGAGGGGAGGGTGTGTTTGCAGCTGAGCACAGGACTGGCCTCAGGGATTAGTGTCCAGCAGGGGGACCTGCGATCAGAAGGTGAAGAGCTTTGGAGGCTGGTCCTAGGAGCTGAGACTTCCAAGGAAACAGAAAACCGCTCCACTTAAACCCCGGGGTCAGGTGTGGATGTGCACAGAGCCTTCAGAGGAAACAGACTGAGCTGGGGAGAGTGGCAGAGCCATGACCCAGCCACCTGGGAGGCTCCCAAGAGCTCCTTTCGCTGGAGGCCAGTCTGGGCTACACTGTGACTCAAAACCCCAAATCACTAAGTAAACAAACAAATGGCTGGTGATGCACCTCATCGGTGGAGCGGCCCTGGGCTCCATCCCCAGTACAGGGGACAGAGGAGAAGAGAAGTGGGTTGATGGGCAGGAAGCAAGCACTCCAGCCCCAGTGAATGAAGCACAAGTAAGGCCTGTACTGGAAGGTGAAGGTCAGGGGACTGGGTGACAGCAACAGTCACAGAATGTCAGAGTGGGAAGGAACTTCTGAGATCACTAATTTATATAGAGAAATGAAACTCAAAGGCCACACAGCAAATCAAAAATTGCCGAGTTGTCTTGTGGGCAGAGTGCTAAGTGGTCACAGCACATGTGAATCCTCAGTTCCACCGTCCTTATTCCATATCCACTTACCCAAGTGGCACTTCTCAGGCTGGCACTCAAAGATTTGTATCATTATCCACTTTTACAGACGAAGAAGCTGAGGCAGAGTTGGTAAACGGTAGAGCTAAGATTTGACTGCTACATGGTGATTTACAGGCAGGGCCTGTAGTCCCTTTGGCTCTCACTGCAGGCCGCCCTCCACCCGGCTGCGCCAGTCCAGCTGAGGCGAGTCTCCCTGCTCCTTTGCTGCTGCCTCTACTCCAGGCAGCTGGCTGGCCGGCCCTGACCTGCTATCCCAGTCACACCGGTCTCCTGACTGAAGGTTTCGGACCTGTTATGCTCCAGCCCCACCTACCTTTCTAGTCTCATCTCTAGCCTTGGCTTCGGTTCTTTCCTCCTCCATCTGTCAGCCCCACAGCCTTGAAGGCCACCCGTCCTCCCTGGATTAGTTTGCCCTCGGTCCTGTCCAGGCCTCCGCTTGCTTTCTCTGCTTAGTCCCAGTCCTCAGGGGTCCGCCCCAAAATGGCCTTTGGTAAATATGAGCTGCCAAATCTCCAGAAGGACGACTTGGTCCAAGGTCCTGAACTTCAGGGAGAAGGTGAACTGTTTACATCATGTTCGTTACGTGCCAGCATCAGTTCCAGCTCTACATACGCATCCGGCACTCCTCACAGCTCTAGGAAAGTGCGAGGCCGACTCCCACGGTTTGGAAGCTGGCCCACGCTCACACAGGTGGGACGGCATGGAGCCGGGTGCCCACCCTACGCCCCGAGTCTGTGCACTTGCGTACAGGCCTGCGGGAGACAGGAGGCCGGGCCGGGCCCGCCGCGCGGGAGGAGGCCGCCAGCCGCTGCGCCGAGCCCGCTAGGGGGCAGCAGAGCGGCCTTCTCGGGACGTATCCAACATGGCAGAGCGGCTCCGGGGCCGCGGGTCGGGAGCGGGAGACCTAGAAGCCGCGGGTCTGGCGTGGGAGCCGAGGCGCCCTGAGGCCCTGAGGCGCTCGGGCCCCGGCCGGCCACTCCGCGCGCCGTCCCGAGCCCACCGCTCTCAGGCACCCTTCTGCTGTGAGGCCTCGTGTCAGCTGCCAAGAGGCTCTGGGCCTCAGTTTCCCCTGAAAAATGGAGTGCACACTCCCTGCAGCACGCATGGGGGCCTGGAAGCAGCGCCGGCTCTCGGGCGGTTCTGCCGAGGCCGACCCGACCCCGCCGTCGCCCGGCCGCCCGCGCACAGCCCGGACCGCGGCTCCGGGGCCTGGGGTACCGCGGGGACCCCGGAGGAGCCGGGTGACGAGCCCAGGGCAGAGGCGCGCGCCACCTACCTCCTTGGTGTCCACGGGGATCTTGAGCTTCACCACCTCGTACTTCTGCTCGCCCTCTTCTTCCTCACCCTTCACCAGCAGCACCATCTCCTCCTGCATCTCCTCCTCCTCCTCCTCCTCCTCCTCCTCCTCCGCCTGCTGCTCGCCCGGCATCCTGGCGTCCTGGGGAGGGAGCTGGGTCAGAGGCTCAGGACCCGCCTCCCCACCGTGGTCCCGGCCCAGCCTGGCGGTGAGCCCGGCCTCTCCCGCCCGGCCCTGGCCTCGGAGTCCGGCCCTCCCCGTCCACCTCTGCCCGGCCCCACGCTCCGGCACTGCTGGGGTCCAGCTCCGGAGACACTGGGCACGGCACTCGTCCCGGCACTCAAGGCCCTCGGCCGGTTCGAATCCGCAGCCCGGTGAGCCGCCGCCCTCCGCGCGCTGAGTCACTCCCGGGTGCCGGGTTGGAGATCGGAGCGCTCGGGGACCGGCTGGAGGCGGGATGGGGCGGAGACCCCGTGAGGGGCGCGCACTCACCAGGCGATGGCTCGGCGCCCCAGGGGCCCCGGGCCTACGCGCCGGGTTGCTGGCCGCTCGGCGAGGCCGCGGCTTAGGGGGCGGGGCGGGGGCGGTGCCCGAGCGGGCGCTCATTGGTCCGAAGGCCGCGCACCGCCCCGGGGCGGTGCCCAAGGGACCCAGGCGTCTGACCCACCTCCCTCCCGGCCCCCTAAGCGCTAGGAGGCGCCGCAGCCCGCGCTCGAGCTGCCGCGCGGGACCTCACCTGCCGCGGGCTGGCCTCCCTGGCAGGCTCCGAGCTCTCGGCGCGCCCGAGCGCGTCAGCTCCGCCCCCAGGAGGCCACGTGCGCTCCCGCCCCGCCGAGCCTCTTGCGGGCGCCCCGCCTGGAGGGCGGGCCTTGCTGCCTCGGACTCTTTCCCTCTGTTTTTCCTGTCTTCTTTGCTGCTTTTTCCTTCCGGGGCCTCCGGGCCTGTGGGTTTAGCTCTTTCCTAGAAGATATCCAGACTCCCGCCGTCCTGGTCCTGAGTGTGCCTACTGTGCGGCGTACGCGGAGTTGACACTGCATGAGGAGGACCCAGGGCCTTGCTGCAGAGAAGTAAACTGTCTGGATTACCCTTAAGGGTGTCAACATTCCTAACAACCTGTAAGTCGCGGTGGAAATTAGCAGCCCAGCGCCAGATCCAGTCTACAGGAATATCTTGTTTGGCCCTCAGGACTTTTACATTTTCTTTTTTTTTTAAGTTTCAGAATATATGTGTGTGCCGGGCGTGGTGGTGCACGCCTGTAATCCTGGCATTTGGGAGGCTGAGGTAGGAGGATTGCCGAGAGTTGGAGGAAAGTCAGAATTACAGGGTGAGACCCAATCTCAAAAAACAGAAAGAAAAAAAAACATGTATGAGCCCCTGGCTTCAATTCCCAGCACTGCCACCGTCACCAAAAAAAAAAAAAGTTTCAAAACAGAAGAGAAGCGAGGAGTGGTGGCGCAGGCCTGTAGTCCCAGCACTCAGGAGGCTGAGGCAGGAGGATTACTGCAAGTGTGAGGCCAGCCTAGTTTACATAGTGAGTTCAAGGCTAACCTCAACTACACAGTAAGACCCTGTCTGAAAAAAACAAAACAAGACAAAACAAAAAAACAAAAGAAATCTTTCACAAATTTAAATTTTCAACATTAGAAAATTGAGACATAGGCTGAGGATGCAGTCCAGTGGTAGCACACTTGCCTAACATGTGAGGCCCTGAGTTTGATTCCCATCTTCGTAAAGAGCAAAAAGAAGAGAAATGGAGGGGGAGGGAGAAAGGGAGACAAGGAAGGGAGAGAGAAAAGAGGGAAAGGAAAGGAAAGAAGGAAGGAAAGAAAAGAGGCACCATAGTGCATGCCCACAATCCCAGTCCTTTGAGGCTGAGGCAAGTTCAATGCCATCCTGGACTACATGGTGAGATCCCATCTCAAAACCATACAGAGGACCAGGGATTTAACTCAGTGGTTCTGGCGCCTGCCTCACAAGTGCAAGGACCCGAGTTTGATCCCTGGTACCAAAAACAAACAAAAAAACGAACAGAAGAAAAGAAAAGAAAAATTGGAATATTACATACAGAAATCTGGGGCCAGGATTTAGCTCAGTGGTATCGCTGCCTGACTCCCAGGTGCAACGTCCTGAGTTTGATCCCCAGTACCAAAAAAAAAAAATACAATAAACATATAGAAATCTGTATTTCCCATTTTCTTGAATAAACGGATACTGAATTCTCCCAGTTTATGAATGGCAACTAAGATTTAGAAAGAAGAAACAACAGGCAGTAAGAGTTTAGTCTCTGGGCTGTCTCTTTACAACAGTCCCAGCTAGGTTGGAGTAAGCAGGACCCCACTGGGAGGAAGGGAGGGAGGAAGCAGGTTTGCAGCTGGGTCCAAATGAGCTAACAAGGGGAAATCTATTAGGGGAGATGTGGCAAATGTATGCAGGGGCCAGATTATGGCTGGAACCCATCTCTAGCAAAAGCAAAGCTTGCTCTCCTTGTCTCAGGAGACCCTGAGGAGACTCACTGCAGGATCATCCTTTGGGGGCAGTGAAAGTGCCCAGCACAAGGAGCTTCCTGCTGCTGCCAACAGGTGCTTGTCAAGAGAAGGGAAAGGCTCTATTAACTTGCTGTACAAAAATGGGTATCCTACTTGCAACCCCATCTAGTTCCTGGTCTTGACAATCTCATAGTCTAGTAAGATCGTGATAAAATGTGACATACTGAGCTAGGGATGTGGCTCCATGGTAAAGCATGTACACTTAGTGTGTGCAAGGATATGGGTCTGATCCTCAGTACTGCAAAAAGTAATATACGTTATGAATTTTGTATATGAAAAGAACAAGCTGGGTGTAGTGTCGCACACTGTAATCCCAGGAAGCTGAGGCAGGAGTGTCACAAATTCAAGGTCATCCTGGGCAACCTAGTGATACCTTGTGTCAAAATAAAAACATAAAAAGGTCTGGGGATGTAACTCTGTGGTGGAGCACTCCTGGGCTCCATCCTTGGAACAGGGAGGTGGAGGGAACAATAGGTGTTCTGGCAGAGGAATCTTGGAGTGTGGAACTCCCTTGTGAGGGCTGGACATTGGGTATTGGGTGCAGGCCTTGCTGAGGAGATAAGCTATGAAAGGGCTTAAAAAAGTGGAGGGGGGTTGGGCCAGGGATTTAGCTCAGTGGTTCCACCGCCTGCTTCGAAAGGTCCCAAGTTCGATCCCTGGTACCAAAAAAAAAGAGGAGCGGGCGTTTGCCAGACTGACAAAGTTTATGGGCTCATAAACTCCTGTGACAAGCAGATCATATTTCAAGAACACCTTCACAAAACCATTTAGTGAGGTCTATGGGTTTCAGGCCCCTGTTAGGACTGGGAGTAGAAAATTGAATTTGGAAAAGTTGACATCTTCCTCCTCATTATTCTGCCTTTCATTATTTGCCTTCAGCCTTGTTGAATTGTTTGTTTGGTACCAGGAATCAAACTCAGGACTTTGCCAGGCAGCTAAGCTAAATCCTCAGTGGGCCTCCTGGAATTTTACCTTGTTGTTTAATCCCTGAGAATTTGGTGCATGTTCTTTATTCTGCTTAAAACATTCATTTTAGGGCCTGGGATTTAGCTCGCTGGTTCTGCCGCCTGCCTCAAAAGCACAAAGACCAGAGTTCGATCCCTAGTACCAAAAAAAAAAAAAAAGACACTCATCTTATATCTCAGCATCTTTTTTTTCTTTTTTCTTTTGGTACCGGGGATCGAACTCGGGTCCTTGTGCTCAGCATCTTTTTTTTTTGGTACTGAAGATTGTACCCAGGGGCTTTCCACTGAACTGTATCCCCAGGCCTATTATTATTATTATGGGGGGGGCGGTTTACTGGGGATCGAACTCAGGACCTTGCACTTGTGAGGCAGGCAGCGGAACCACTGAGCTAAATCCCCGGCCATATATATAGTTTAGTTTAGTTTGAGACAAGGTCTTGGTAAATCACTAAATTGCCCAGGGTGGGGTGGATCTTTTGAGCCTCCTGCTTCAGCCTCTCTGAATGCTGTGATTACAGGTGAGTGCCACCAGTCCTTTTTTTGTTTTGAACTGTGTCCCCCTCGGTTGCTCAGGCCGATCTTGGATTCCTGAGATCTAGCGACCCTCCTCCCCTAATCGCCCCTGGACTGCAGACCCCTGCCACCCGAACAGTTCAGAAACTGGAAGCTGACAAGTGTGGTGGTGCACGCTCATAATTCCAGCAGTGGAGAGGCTGAGGCAGGAGGATAACCGAGTTCGAGGCCAGCCTGGGGTTAGAGGCCAGAGTGGACTATATGGTGAGACCATCTCAAAAAAAAAAAAAAGGGAGCTTCCCCAGAATCAAGAACTTAATATTTGTGGGTGTGCTGGGGCTGGGGCCCCGGATCCTTCGTGCTAAGCACACGGTCTACCACTGAACTGCATCCCTTGCCCCAAAACAAAATTTAAGAAGCACGGCGTTAAAACCACCCCAGGTGAAGGCCTGCAGGCTGAATGAGGAGTTTCACTTTGCAGAGAGCGCACGGGGAAGTGCGGCGGGGGGCGGGGGGAGGGGGGAGACAAGGCCGAGATTGACTGCAGTCCACCGGCAGGCCAAACCGACGGCGCGGCTGCGCACTTCCGGACGGAAGCCGGTGGGAGCCAGGCCTGAAGGCGAAGCTCTGAGCGCTCAGTGATGCTCAGCTTGGCAGGGGCGGAAGGATTTCGGGGCCGCGCCCGCGCTATAGTAAGCGCTGCTAGCGTCTTAGGGAAGCCAGCGGATGGCTTCGCTCTCGCGTGAACCTCTAGCCAAGATTATTCCCGCGCGACCACTGAGACCTGGGGACTGGGAAGTGGACAGCCATGGGTGGACGCGTCCAAGTGCTTTTTGTCCCTGGTCGGGCAGGCTTGGTCCCCCCTCCCTATTGCGACAGCAGGGCCAGACAGCATGTTCCTCCGGAGGACGCCAGGGCCTCGGGGTGGGGGTGGGGGTGCGGGTTTCCCTTGTCCCCCAGGCGGTGTGCCGCCCTCCCCGACACTGGGCCCACTTTTCCTTTTTTTTTTTCCTCCGTACCGGGGATCGAACTCGGGTCCATGAGCTTGCGCAGCAGGCGGCGAAACCGCTGAGCTAAATCCCCGCCCCGCTTTTCCTTTTATGTGTGGCGCTCTGAGGTACTGCGAAGATGGTGCCTGCAGGAAGCCCCACCTTAGACGTCAGTTGATGGACGTCTTAAAACCAGAGGTTAGAGCTATAAAGCTGCTGACCGCGCCAAGACTTTATTTAATGGGCCAGAGAAGGCAGGGATCCACACAAGTTTACGGATGTCTTGAGGGCTTTGCCCTCGATGGCGGTGACCCTTCACACCATTTCTGATCCCTGCCCCACGTGTAAGTTGGTACACACTCACACTCACCCCTGCACAGAATTCAAACTTGAAACAAGAAACCGTTTATTAGTAAGGAGACGCATGGAAACGGGGCTTCTAGTTCTGCTCCCCGGGGGCAGTCAGTGGGTCTGTGCCGCTGTCCGCCAGCGGCTGAGATTACGACCTGCGGATGGAGGTTGAATGGGACTGTCCACTCCACCTCCCCCACTGTGATCAAGACACCCTGCCCTCATTTTGACACCTCAGATTCCACAAATTCCTTTGCTGCAACTATCAGGTCCAACCCTGGTCTCTGGGGCAGGGTTGGAAGTCTTTTTTCTTCTCTGTACTGAGGATTGAACCCAGAGAACACTGAGCTACATCCTAGCCCTTTCTGAGACAGGAAGTTGCCCAGGCTGGCCTTAAACATATTCCTGCTTCAGCCTCTTGAGTAGCTGGGATTTCAGATGTGAGCCATCCCCCTCACCAAGGGTTCAGGTTTTTGTTTTGTTTTGCCTTTCTGAGACAGAGTCTTGCTATATAGCCCAGGGTGGCCTTGAACTTGAAGCAATCCTCCCGCCTCAGCCTCCCAAGTGCTGGGATTACATATGTCCACCAGTGCACCCAGCGGGTCAGTTCTTAATAAGAGGTAACAGGAATATAGTATTTTTTTTTTTTTTTACGAATATAGTATTTTAAGGGTCCTCAGGCTAAGGGCAGTTTCTGTCAACAAGTATTTATTGAGTGTCTACTGTGTGCCAGGCCATGTTCTGAAGCTAGGGATTCAGCCTACAGCAGCAAGGCCCTGACCCCTAGCCAGGATGGTTTTCTGAGTGTGGGGTGTGGTCTCTGGTCTATTTCTATCCAGTCACTCCTCTCTCCATGCTTCTTCCCCTCCTCCTCCCCCCACCACTCCCAAGCCCTTTCTTTTCTGCTTGGCCAGCAGATCTCCCTTTGGTCTCGTGGGCCTCTGCCCCCGGAACCCCATCATTCCAGTCCTGCTGGTGGCTCCTCCTTGCGGGCCCTTGCCTGACCATCTCCTATCCCAGAGGGCCTCAGGACCAGGTGCCCACGCTGGTGCTTGATACGGGCAGAGCTGTCGCCAAAGCCCTTGCCACACTCTGCACACTTGTATGGCTTCTCCCCGGTGTGTGTGCGCCTGTGTTTGGCCAGGTCTGAGCTGCGGGGGAACTCCTTCCCACAGAAGCCACACGTGTGGGGCTGGCTGGGTCCAGAGGGCTGGGCTCGCACTAGGGGCCGAGGGGCCGTGGGTACCAGACCAGGGGGGTTGTGTGGCCGCAGGAGAGAAGGTGGTGGCGGCCGAGCACGTTCACCGCGGTGAGTGCGCAGGTGCTTGACCCGGGCGGAGCTGTCGGCGAAGCCCTTGCCACACTCAGGGCAGAGGTAGGGCTTCTCCCCAGTGTGCACACGGTGGTGCTTCACCAGGTCAGAGCTGCGGCGGAAGCCCTTGCCACACTCAGGACACTTGTGGGGCTTGTCTCCGGCCATCAGTGGAGGGGGGGGCTCACCGGCCTGTGGGCCCCCAGGCTCTGGCTCCAAGCCAGGCAGGCCAAAAGGCCCGTCTCCCGAGCGTGAAGGGCTCCGAGGGGTCAGTGGGGGGCTGGTGGCAAGAGGAGGTGGCGGTGGGCTGGGGATCAGGAGGGTGACAGGGTGGCTGGGGAAGCTGAAGGCCTGGGACTCCATGTGGGTGAGCCGGTGGCGGAGAAGGGTGGAGCTGAGGCTGAAGGTTCGGTCGCACTCGGGGCAGGCATGTGGCCGCTGCCCACTGTGGGTGCGCAGGTGCTTGACCCGGGCGGAGCTGTCGGCGAAGCCCTTGCCGCACTCAGGACACAGGTAGGGCTTCTCCCCGGTGTGCACCCGCAGGTGCTTCACCAGGTCAGAGCCCCGGGCAAACTCCTTCCCACACACGTCACAGCCAAAGGGTTTGGGCCCGAGGTGACTGCGCTGGTGGCTCAGGAGGCTGCAGCTGAGCACAAACCTTTTGCCACAATCAGTGCAGATGTATGGCTTGTCCTGGGCCTTGGGTGCCTGGGCAGTCGCTGTGGCTGCCCGAGAGGGCTGCCTTCGGGGCACCACTGGCCGGGGAGGCTGCTCCCCTCGGTGTGTCCGTTGGTGCTTTATGCGGGCAGAACTGTCGCCGAAGCCCTTGCCACAGATGCCGCATTTGTAGGGCTTCTCCCCGGTGTGTGTCCGCTGGTGTTTCACCAGGTCAGAACTCTGCCGGAAGCTCTTGCCACATTCGCCACAGATAGTGGGGCGTTCACCAGCAGGGATCCGGGGTCGAGGAATCTTTGGGGGCCCCTGGGCTGGTGGCCGGGCTCTGTAGGGCTTCTCCCCACTGTGAGTTCGCTGGTGTTTAATGCGGGCTGAGCTATCCCCGAAGCCCTTGCCACAAACCCCACACTTGTAGGGCTTCTCCCCGGTGTGTGTCCGCTGGTGTTTCGCCAGGTCTGACATCTGCCGGAAGCTCTTGCCACACTCCCCGCACACTGCAGTCCGGTCAGTGCTGGCCTGGCCCCAGCGAGGTTCTCCCAGGACCCGGGGCCCTCGGTCCCGTGGCTGAGGCTTTCCCAGCCCCTCTCTCTGGACCCATAAGTCATCCCAGGTCTGGATGCCTTCAGGTTTGAGAGAACCACTTCCTACTTCGTGACCTGGGGCCAGATCTTCCTCCTCCTTGAACCCCAAGTCATCCTCATCCGGTGGGGTTTGTTCAAACTCACTGGGCTGAGAAATCTCCACATTCTCACTTCCTAGACCTGGGGAAAGAAAACGGGATTATAGACCTCTACCTTTGGTTCAGCCTTTTTCTCTTTTTTTTGATATATATTTGTTTTTTAGTTGAGACAGGGTCTCAAGATGTAGTCCAGGCTGGCCTCAAACTCTCGCCATCCTCCTGCCTCAGCCTCCTGAGTGCTGGGATTACAGGTGTGCATCACCACACCTGGGATCTTTTGATGTATATTTGGTGCCAGGAATCAAATCCAGGGCCTAGCACACCCTAGGCAAGTGCCCTACCACTGGGCTACAACCCCAGCTTCACCTCTTCAGCCTCTGTCTTTGATAATAAGGGAGACTTCCTTGCAAAACGTGTGACCTCAAGGATCCCTCGTTGTTTGATCCCTCGTTCACTTACTGTGAATATCTCTCAAAAATAATACTAATGACAACTTCATTTTACTATGCCCTTAATATATACCAATCACTAAGCAATACTGGGTCCTCACAAATACTTGTAGGGGAAAGCACTATTATTATCCTCATTTTACAGTTATGGAGATGCAGAGTTTAGGTCATGTGCTCAAAATTCTAATAGTTAGAAGGTAGCAAAGTCAGATTTCTAACTCAGGTCTGTCTGATACCCAAAGCTGTGTTAACCACTTCATTATATCACCCTTATCTGGAAAACCCAGTATTTGCTCTATTGTTATATCAGCCTGTTCCGTATTTATCTGTCATCCTGTGTTTATCTGAATGCACTCAAATCCACCCCTCAATGTCTAGGGGTGGTAGGAGAGATATGATAAAGTATCAATAATTGGGCCTGGGATTTAACTCAGTGGCGCTGCACCTGCCTGGCAAGCCCAAGGTCCTGAGTTTGATCCCTGGTACAAAAAAAAAAAAAAGATTAGGAGATAAGATAGGCATTTGCAGCAGAGCAAAGAGAAAAATCATTGAGAAGAATGAAAGATAAAGCTGGAAAAGGATATTGCAACTAGTCTCAGCATGCAAGGTTTGGGCTCAATAGTAGGCTAAGTAAGACAGGTTTTTGTTTTGTTTTCTGTACTAAGGATTAAACCTAGGGCCTTCACACTGAACTACATTCCCTAGTCCTTTTTAAATTTTTTAAAATTGAGAGACAAGGTTTCACTAGATCACTATGTTGCCCAGGCTGGTTTCAAAAACTTGACATCCTCCTGCCTCAGCCTCACAGAGTGCTGGGATTGCAGCCATTCACTAGGTGCCCGGCTTGATAAAAGTAAAGCTTTTAATTAGTAGTTGCACGGGAATTAGGGTAGGTTTTTGAGAAGACAAAATTAGATCTGCACTTGGATCCATGTGGCTCCAGAATCATCACTGGGGAACAACGCCAGAGGGGAAGCTGTAGCAATTGCAATCGCTCAGACACAATGAGGCCTCCAGTAGGGCAGAGGCAGAGGGCAGCGAAGACTGCGGGGGAGGGAGGAGAGGCCTTGAGAACGCCCCTCAGCCTGGCGCGGTAGGTGCTGAGGAGCGGGGCTCTGTCCACCGGGCACAGCCTGCGTCCTATTTCTCCTGGGTTTCCTTCAGGCAGGGGCCAACCTCGGCGTCCCCACCCAGCATTGCCTGCCCCGGCCGCGCGGCCCTCACCTGTGCGGGCGCCTCCCAGCGGCTCCCTCCGCTCCGGACCATGGAGATCTGAGCCCCACGGCTCCACGGCGCGCTCCATCGCCCGCACGCCGCCCGGGGCAAGGGGACAGCCGCATACTCCGCGGTCACGCAGCCATGTGACCCGCCGGCCGCCGCTGCACCTGCTGCTCCTCGCCTCGCGGGGCCGGCCGTGCGCACTTCGTCGGCGGTCTCCGGCCCCACCACACCGCGCTCTCCGGAGCTTCTCCCCGGGGCGCGGGTCTCCGAGCCACCAGCGGCTCCGGGGCGCGGGCTCTGCTCCAACTGGGGGGGGGGGCAGGCGCCGGGGGAGGGGGCGCCGGGGCGGGGGCGGAAGCGGAAGCGCGGTGCGGGGCCGCTCTAGGACGCGGGAGGACCCGCGCGCCCGTGGGGTCGCCCGTGCTGCAGGAGCTCGGTGACCGGCGGGCGCCGGGAGGTCCGCTCTGAGCCGAGGACGGCGGCGCGAACTCGGTGGTATTAACCGTGTGCTTCCTGGGCTGCAGCTGGGCGGCGGGGGCCCAGGAGTCCTGATCCTCGTGGCGTCTCTGGCTCCCCCGCAGACCCCGGGGCTGGCCGGCCGCGGGCCCGGAGAGACAAAGAAAGACTGATCCGGAGGCGATGGGAAAGGGGTGGGGGAGAGACCCGGCAGACAAAGGACGGCGGGGACCCAGACGGGGCGGGGCGCCAGATCGGGGAAACAAAGCCAGCGGTCTGAGGGGCCGAGGCCGGCGGTTGGGGCTGGGCTGGGCCGGGCCGCCAGGTGAAGGCTCTGGGGAAAGGCGGGCGGGGGAATCAGACAGCCCCGGCAAAGGAGCCCCCGAGCCAGGCAGAGCAGTCCTGATGAAAGAACCCGGGTCGGAGGACCCTGGGGCAGAAAGACGAGGGACGGCGGGTGAGACACAGCTACAGGAGCTTGGCCACCGGAGACCGAGATGTAGAAACAGAAGAGTTAGATACAAAGTCTTTGAAGCGGAGTGGCAGGAGCAGTAGGAAAGAGGCGGGCAACCTAGAGGGAAACCGGCCCAGACACTGGGGAACAAAAGACAGAGCAGTCGGTGAAACAAGCAGAGACAAAGAGGCGGGCACAAAGAGGCTGCCAGAAATTCTAGGGACAGCTCCGCAGCCCACAAAGGCCAACCCCTGGGAAGGCTGAAGAATTAAACCCTAAAAAAAAAAAAAAAAAAGAATTAAACCCTGTTTGCATCCTGGTGGGACCCTGACTGGGGCTGTGACCTTGGGACCCACCCCCCACCCCACCCCCGCAGCAGGATGCCAGGATCTTGGCAGGCTCGCTTTTGCGGCCTCTTCAGTTCCTCTGGCAGTGGAGAGGGTTGACCTTGTTTTCTATATTAGTTTTAATGAATTAGCACCTTAGTGCCAAGACAGGAGTTTGTGATAAAATTGATACATGGAACCGGGGGCAGTCCACATGCCTATAATCCCAGCTTCTTGGGAGGCTGAGGCAGGAGGACTGCCGAGAGTTCGAGGCCAGTCTGGCCTACATAGCAAGACCCTGCCTCCCAAAAAAGAAAAGAAGGGCCAGGTATTTAGCTCAGTGGTTCTGCCGCCTGCCTTCCAAGCGCAAGGACCCGAGTTCGATCCTCAATACCAAAATAAATAAATAAATAAGAAAAAGAAATCTTAAAAGACCAAAATCCCTAATATAGAAAACTCTGAAAATAAAATCTCAGATATTGAAATCATAGTAAGAATTCCCAAAACTATAATTCCAATTGAAAAAGGAGTAGAAAAGCAAATTCTGGGGAAGAGATTAATGTTTTTTGTTTGTGGTACGGGAGATTGAAATCAAGGCCTTCGCAATGAGCTATATGTCCTAGCCCAATTTTTTATTTTTTATTTTGAGACAAATTATCCCTAAATCGCTAGATTCCCCAGGCTGTGCTCAAACTGATGATCTTCCTGCCTCCATACCCGAGTCTTGGGATTACAGGCTTGCCCCACCATGCCTAGATACTGTCTTTTCTTTTGAGACATGAGGGTCCAGAACTGGGCTCAAAGGATCCAATCCTCCTGCCTCATCCTACCTAGTTGCTGGGACTGTGGGTATACATCGCCTCACCCAGTTTGAGAATAGCATGTTTTTGGTTGTGTGTAGCATAGTTGCACTTTGTTGGACAGAGGGAACATGCCCGGCAGAGTAATGAATGCCTGTAATCCCAGCACTCCGGGAGACGGAGGCAGGAGGATTGTAAGCTCGAACCCAACCTGGACAATTTACCAATTTTGTCTCAAAAATTTAAAAAGGCTGAGTACATAGCTCAGTGCAAAGACCCTTCAATCTTCAGTGTCCAGTAGAGAGGAGGAACAACAACAACAAAGAACCTAGTAACCTAGAACCTAATAAGGGATTATTGGGCTGTATCTGAGAGTTGTCAGGGATTGCTGTGAAAGCCCAAGTGCACTAAGTGGGGAAGATTGAGGGCTGACACCCCCAGTAGCCCGAGGACCCAAAAGAACAGATGTATAAGGCAGTGATTTGCCTCCAGCCGGCAAGACAACTGGGACAGTTTCCTGGTGCCTGGGACATCAGCATTCCAGGCTGGCTGGACATTGAGCTCCAGGGTTTATGCCAGTGTAAACCACCTCTCCTTCCAGCCAAGGCTTCAACTGGAAGCTGATTTTTACATTATTGGCTTCCCTGCTTCCAGGGAAGGCTTGGGACTGGGCTGAGCCACTCCCGGCACCTGCGATTCTGCAGATGGGCTGTCCTGGGGCTTCCCCGGCCACCACAATCGTGTACCTGTTCAGTTGAATCCCCAAACAATCATGACAGATTTACAACTGGATGTGACCAGGCTTCTGAAAGCTAACTCCAAGGTGTTACCAATAAAGTTGGTTTTGTCCATTCAGCCAAATACATTTTGCAGAAAATTGAACACATAATACTGAACACATAATTGAACACTGAATTGGACACATAATAATTTTAACTACAGGTTAAAAATACATCATTTGAGCTGGGCGTGGTAGCACACACCTGTAATTCCAGCACTCAGGAGCCTGAGGCAGGAGGATTGATGCGAGTTCCAGGCCAGCCTGGGCTACCTAGTGAGTTCAAGGACAGCCTGAACAGTTTAGTGAAATCCTGTCTAGGAAGGAAAGGAGAGGAGAGGAGGAAAGAGAAAAAAAGAAAAAGAAAGAAAGAAAGATTGATTGATTCTATAAAAATTTCTGGACATGGTGGGGCAGGTCTGTGATTCTAGCACACAGGAACTTGAAGCAGGATTGCTGTGAATTCAAGGCCAGCCTGAACTGCGTAGGGAAATCCTGTCTCAAAAATAAATGAGAGGGCCGGGGATTTAGCTCAGTGGTTCTGGCGCCTGCCTTGCAAGTGCAAGGTCTTGAGTTCGATCCCTGGTACCAAAAAAACAAAAACAAAAAAAAATTGGGCCGGGGATTTAGCTCAGTGGTTCCAGCACCTGCCTCACAAGCACAAGGTCCCAAGTTCGATCCCTGAGGGAGGGCCGGGGATTTAGCTTAGTGGTTCCGCAGCCTGCCTTGCAAGCACAAGGACCCGAGTTCCATCCTCGGTACTGAAAAAATAAATAAATAAATAAATAAATAAATAAATGAGAGGGGCCAGGGATTTAGCTCAGTGGTTCTGGTGCCTGCCTTGCTAAGCACAAAGTCCTGAGTTCGATCTCTGGTACCAAAAAAAAAAAATGAGAGAGGGCCAGGGATGTAGCTCAGTGGCACCGTGCCTGCCTTGCAAGTGCAAGGTCCTGAGTTGGATCCCGGGTACCTCCCACCCCCAAAACGGGGGCGGGGGACATAGGAAGTGACAAAACAGGTTTTCAAACAAAGTTATAGGAAAAAAACCCTAGAAAGCTGAACATGAAAATGGATTAGGTCAGGGTAGTGGTATTAGATTGAAATTTTTTCTAATCATTTGCATTTTCTAGTGTTTTTCTGTGAGAACATGTGTTGGTTGTACAATACATAAATGAGAGCATGCATGCTTTTTTCTTCTTTCCTTTTTTTTTTTTGGTGGTGGCACTGGATGTTGAACCCAGGTCTTTTGCATTGAGCTACATCCCCAAGACCTTCTCACTAAATTGCTAAGCTTCATGCGCTGGGCTCAAAGCAGTTTTCCTGAGTCAGCCTCTCAGAGTGCTGAGATTACAGGCATGCGCTGCCGTGGCCGGCTGTCATTTATCAAAATCTCTGGGTTCACAGAAGAGCTCCTCGGAGTGGGAACCCAGGGCAGGGCGGTGGGGTAGAGAGTGGGGACAGGGGACCGGTTATTCTGATGGGTGGGTAAGACCTGCAGGTCAGGCAAACGCTCTACTCTGAGCTACATTCCATGCCCTAGTTCTAACAGGAGGAAGGGCCGCTGGGTGGCTGGCTGGGGTGGAATCCTCCCTTCCCTTTGCTGATATCCAAGTGCCCTCCCCAGCCCACGCAGCCCTGCATGCTGCGGGCTGCGCTTCCCCACGGCTTCTCTCGGGAAAACTCCGAAGGTGACTTAATCCACCAGGTCTGGATCCTCAGCCTCCCTGCGGGCTCAGCTCCCGTCAGGACACTAACCAGCTGGCTTTACACGCTGAAACCTTATCAGGCCTTATGGGGAGATCTCCCCCTCCCCCTCCCCTCCCCCTCCCCTCCCCTCCTCCTTCTCCCAGGGCGGGGCGGGGCGGGGCGGGGGGAGGGCTGTTGAACTCACGGAGCCCTAAGTACATCCCCTGTTAGGAAAAAGAACAGAGCAGGGACAGGTTTACTGCAGAACAAACCCGAGGGACGGCTCGCGCTGGAGACCAGAGCCGCCGCTCTCCTACAGGCTCCGCGATCTTTTGCAGGGTCTGGGAGAGGGGTTCAGCCAGAGGGGCCGTGGCTCCCGGCCAAGAACAAGGCCTGGGCGAGCACGCGGTGACACTGCCAAGCCCCAGGCTTGGGACGCAGGGAGCGGCGGGCGGTCCGGTCCGGAGCGGGGCTGGCATTTGGGAGTCCCCAGGTGCCGGCGCTGGGAGGGCGGAGAGAGGCGTCTCTGATCGGGGGCGGCAGTCGAGTCCTTCATTCCCCGCTCTTTTTGGAGACATGATCTCAATAAATGGCCTGTGCTGCCCTCGAATTTGCAGTCCCTCTGCCTCACCTCCAGCGCAGCTGGGATTGTAGGCCGTGCCCTGTGGCCGGCTGCACTGACTTCTACAGAGCTAACAGAGAGAACCGTCTCCCCAGGGGAGTTCTTAGCATCCAAGAGCATGAGATCTCACCATTCACACAATAAATTTTAAGATTATTTCAGATCTACATATTGGAACGCCTCGTGTTTGTTTGTTTGTTTGTTTGTTTTTGAGGTACTGGGTATTGAACCCAGAGGTGCTATACCACTGACTACATCCTTGGCCCCTTTTTTTTAGTTTTTATTTTGAGACAGGATCTTGATAAGTTGTCCAAGCTTTGATCAAAATTGTAGTCTTCCTGCCTCAGTCTTCTGAATAGGCCCCTATGCATGGATATGAGAAAGAATTATTAGTAGTAGTAGTATTTTAGAAAGGGTCTCACTATGTAGTTCAGGCTGGTCTTGAACTCACTATGTAGCCCAGGCTAACTTCAAAGTTGGCAATCCTCCTGCCTCAGCCTCCTAAGTGCTAGGATCACAGGGGTGTGCCATGGGACCTGGTGAGAAATTATTATTATTATTATTATTATTATTATTATTATTGGTGGGAAATTATTAATGGTATTGGGCCAGGGATTTAGCTCAGTGGTTCCGCTGCCTCCCTCGCAAAAGCAAGGTCCCAAGTTCGATTCCCGGTACCAAAAAAAAAAAAA
>NW_004624782.1:13533683-13555185 GCF_000247695.1 Heterocephalus glaber | reverse complement strand
TTCTTTTGATTGATGAATTGAGACCATTTACTTTGATTTTTTTTTTTTTTTTGGTACTGGGGATTGAATTCAGGACCTTGCACTTGTGAGGCAGGCAGGCAGTGCATGCACCTGTAGTCCTAGCTTCTTGGGAAGCTGAAGTAGGAGTACCCCAAGTTTGAAGGTAGCCTGGGCAATTTAGAGAGATCATCTCAAAATAAAAAATAGAAAGGAGTAGGGATGTAACTCAATGATAGAGTTACATGGTAAAGTACCCCTGGGTTTGGTCCTCAGTTCTGAGAAGGAAGGAAGGAGAATGAGAGAGAGAGAGAATAATGGCCTTGTGGCGGTGGCTCACCTCTCGGGCTGTCGAAGAATGATAGATGGGAGATCCGGTGCCAGCAGGTGGGGCCCAATGACTGGGCTTTGGGGATTGCAGAGGTGCTCTTGCTGCTGTGCTCTCCCTGGGCCCTGTCTGCACAGAAGTGCGCGTGCACGCATGGATGGTGCCCCTATGTTTCTGCTTGCTTGCTTGCTTGCTTGCTTGCTTGCTTTCCTTCTTTCTGGCAGTACTAGGGGTTGAATCCAGGGCCTTCTCACTGAACTACATCCCTGGGCCTTTTTCTTCTTTTTATTTTGGGACAAGGTCTTGCTAAGTCACTAAGTTGCCCAGTATGGGCTTGAACTTGTGATCCTCCTGCCTCAGCCCCCCTGAGTGCTGGGATCACAGTGTGCACTACCAGGGCAAGCTTCTTTTTCTTAGAGTGACACTAGTCCTATTGGATTAGGGCAACACATTTATTTAACCTTAGTTACCTCCTTAAAGGCCCTGTCTCCTACAGTCACACTGGGGATTAGAGCTGCAACACATTGAATGTGGGGGGTAGGGGACGACGATTCAGTCCACAGCAGAAGCTAAACGAAAATAATAAAACCAAAACAAATGGAGAAAGAAAATGGGGGTTGCCAGGGATTTAGCTCAGTGGTGCCACGCCTGCCTCACACGCGCAAGGCCCTGAGGTTGATCTCCAGAACCAAAAAAAAAAAAAAGGAAAATGGGGGTGAGTGTGGTGGCGAATGCCTGAAATCCCAGAAAAGCAGTGGACCCCGCACAGGAAAAAAAAATCCATTGCATAACCTGGAAAATTAGCAGTTTTTCCTGCCTAGAATCCTATTATGGCTTTGGGTCCACCCAGACCCCGGGAACTTTTTTACCATATTGGTAAAGCTTTTGTCACACCTGCTAAAGATAGCAGTAGGCTTGCTTCCTCTCTGGCCCTATCCCACCTCCCACCATGGTGACAGGGCCACTTGGGGACCTGAAATAAAGTTATGTGGAGTGTGGAGGGGTTGAAGCTGCCAACAGGGGGTGACGGGCAAGCTGTCTGGGAGGCAGGAGCCCCAGATAGTCTTGGTGTGGCTTCCACAGTTCGAGCATCTCAGCCTGCCACTGCCTGCGCCTTGTTTGCTGAATTCAACCTCCTGCCCTGCCAGAGGAAGTGAGCAGTGACCACAGGTGCAGCAGGCACTCCCAGGGCTATGGTAAGTCCTATGGCCAGGAACCCCACATCTCAGCCCCAGCCCACTTCCCTCAAGGTCCCTGGCCCAGGCTGACCAGAAGTTGGGGTCCTTGCTCTCAGACTCAGGCGATGAGAAGCATTGCCTGCCACGCCCTGGAGCCTCACGAGGTCCCCTTACCCCGCCAGCAGGACAAGGAATATGTGGTTTCCTGGGTTTCGAGGCCCTCCCCCACCAGCTGCACCACAGGTCTGTCAAGAAAGTGTTTGACTTCACACTCACGGTGGCAGGTCAGGGGGCTTTGGGAGGGGCGGGAGTAGGGGTGTCCCAGGAGACGCTGGCTGTCCCCTCACCTGGCCTGTCCTGGCCACAGGGGAGGCAGGGCTGGGAAAATCCACCCTCAACAGCCTCTGTGAGGACCGACAGGTGCCAGGGCCCAGCGGTGAGTGCTCTGCCCTCTCAGGGGCTGCGCCCCCAGCCATGTCCTGGCCCCAGCTGCACTCCACCCATTTCCTTTCTCTCTAGGAACCCAGGGGCCACTGTTTTCTTGAGGACGCTTCCTCCCCAGAAGAATGGGTGGGGGCAACTGCCATACTGGGAAAAGAAACTGTCCTGCCTTAGCCCCGTGGGCTTCCCGACCTCTCCCTCTCCCCCTCCCCATAGCTCACTGGACTCAAACGCTGACCGCTGACTGTCGAGCAGCACGGTGCGGAGATAGAGGGAATGAAGGTGAAGCTGACCTTGGCGGACACGCCCGGCTTTGGGGACGCTGCGGACTGCGCAGACTGGTGAGGAGGATGGGAAGGAACCTGAGCACCTCGAGGCCTTGCTGTGTGTGCCTCGGGCTGTCGCAGGGCTGGGCTGTCCCCGCTCCCTGACCCAAAGGAGCCAGTCGGAAGCCACCTGACCCAAAATGTGCTTTATGACACCTGTGTTCCCATCGCTTTCCCTCCATGTCTTTGGAGCCAAAGGAACTACTTCTGGCTCCCATGGCCCTGGCTAGCCTTGTACCCCTCTCCACCCTGTGGCCTCCACTCTCCAACCATGGCCTCTCCCCATGCCCTAGCTGGTTGCCAGAGGTTCGCTTCATTGAGGAACAATTTGAGCAGTATCGCCGGGATGAGAGCAGCTTGAATGGGAAGAACATCCAGGATTCCCGAGTGCACTGCTGCCTCTGTTTCATCTTGCCCTTCGGCCAGGGTGTGGGATGGAACCCCAGGGAGGGCGCAGGGAGGGACTGGGGGCCGCTGCACTCGGACTAGGCCCTGACCAACCCCTGGTGGACGTGGCCTTCCTCCGGGCCGTGCATGAGAAAGTCAACCTCATCCCCATAGTCGGCAAAGCAGACGCCCTGACACCCAAGGAAACCCAGGCTCTCAAGCAGATGGTGTGGCGGTGACCTCTGACCTTGGCCCTAATGAACCCTAAAGTCGAGACCAGGCCAGCCTCAGCTTTGACTTCTTCCATCCTGGAGTGGCTTTTTATTTTTTTGCTGTGCAGTCCAGGCTAGCCTGAACCTTCAGTCCTCCTGCCTCAGCCTCTGGGTTGCTGGGATTACAGCATGTGCTACCAAGTCCAGGTTTTGGGGTGGCCTTTTTAGAGTGTGAAGTGTCAGGCTAGCCTGAAGAAAGTTTCTGAGGAAGGTAGGCAGGAAGCTGCCAAAAGTAGCCATGTCCCTAAAGGCGTAGAACAGGATGGATATGTCAGGTGAGGTGGTGCACGCCTGTTATCCCAGCACTCAGGAGGCTGAGGAGGGAGGATCACCTCAAATTCCAGGCCAGCCCAAACTACATAGTGAGACCCTTTCCAAAAAAACAAAAAACAACAAAAAGAGAACAGGATGGACATCTGACCCAGGGCAAATGCTTCGATGCTCTGAGGCCTGGCCCCCTCTGTCCCCATGGTGCTGAGAAGCCCACCCCAGCACCTCTGAGGCCCTCTCCTCTTGCTTTGCTTCTGTCTCTCCGGGTCTCTTTACGCCTGTCCCATCTGAGACACTCCCTGGTTTCTCACATCTGTGTCTTCTGGTTGCTCTGCCCGCCCACCTGTCTCGCCCATGCTGCCCTCTGCATGTCTGTGGCTTTGGCCTTTTTTGGCAGTACTGGGATTGAACCCAGGGCCTTCACACTGAGCTACCTTCCTAGACTTTATTTTGAGACAAGGTCTCGCTTGCTAAGTTTGAGACAGGGACTTGAACTTGAGATCCTCCTGCTTCACCCTCCCGGAGTGCTGAGATCACAGGTGTGTGCTGTTTTTCCCTCTCTCCGCATGTGTCCCCTCTGAGATCCGGGACCAGTTGAAGGAGGAGGAGATCAACGTCTACCAGTTCCCAGAATGTGACTCCGGATGAGGATGAACAGTTCAAGCGGCAGGATGCCGAGATGAAGGTGTGAGGCAGGGGCGGGGCGAGTTGACAGGTTTCTGCGCCAGGGCCAGTGTGACCCCTGCTCCCTGCCCCTAGGGGAGCGTCCCTTTCGCAGTCGTGGGCTCCTGCGAGGTGGTGAGGGACGGTGGGAAGAGGCCAGTGAGGGGACACTACTACCCCTGGGGCACCGTGGAGGGTAAGGCCAGGCGCGGGGAGCCAGGCTGCGCTCAGCAGTGAAGCCTGGGTGGGCTCTCGGCTTGGGGATTGCCTGCAGCCAAAAGAGGGGCTCTTGGGGTGTACACTGCGGGACCTCGGGCAGCCTGGCTGGCGAGCACAGCCCAGGGCTCCGGGCGGACAGACCGAGCTCCCCGCCGCCCGCCCCCTAGTGCAGAACCCGCACCAATGCGACTTCTTGGCCCCGAGGTGCACGCTGGTGCAGACACCCAGGGCACGACTTGAAGGAGGTGACGCACGAGCTGCTCTGCGAAGGCTACTGGACCCGCTGCCTGCAGAGCCTGGCCCGCCCCGGGGCGCGGGACCGCCCCAGCCGCAGGTGAGGGCCGCGGCCGCTGCTCCGGAGCTTCCGAGCTTCCGAGGCCCTCCGGAGCTGGCCTTCCAGGCCAGCCGCCCGCCCGCGACTTCGCGCCCCACCCAGACCTCAGCGCCCACGCCCGGGTGGGGACTGAGCGGGGTGGGGGGGGGCCCTTCGCCCGCCACGAAAAACAGCCCTTCTTACATCGAGGCAAGGTCTCACTAACTTGCCCAGGAGGGACTCGCACTCGAGACCCTCCTGCCTCGGCCCCCAGAATGCTGGGTGACAGGCGTGAGCCCTGGGTCTCCGGGCTTCCCCTGCGGACGAGGCTGGGCCCTTCGATTCCCAGCTCGCCCAGGCCCTCACCCCGATTCCCGCTCCCCCGCTCCCCAGCAAGCTCGCCCGCCAGAGCGCCACCGAGAGCCCGCTGCCCGCAATGCCCCTGGCCGAGGCGAAGCTGATCCGTGAGAAGGACGAGGAGGTGAGCGGCGCTCGCGTCCCCTCGCGTCCCCTCGCGTCCCCTCGCGTCCCCTCGCCCGGAGCCCGCGCTCCCCCCACAGCTGCGCCGCGTGCAGGAGGTGCTGGCGAGGATGCGGATGCGCAGTGAGCAGGATCGCCGCCCCGCCCCTCGTCTCATCAATCAAAACAGCTTCCCGCCGGCCGCGTGCCTCCTTCCGGGCGGTGGAGCCGCCTCTCTCGGGTTGTGAGGTCAGTACTCCTACTCGGCCGGCCCTCCCTGCCTGTTGGGCATTGCTGCGGCCCAGCCTTACACCTGAGTCCCCTCACATCTGAAGGTGGCGCACGCCTGTAAGAGGCTGAGGCAGGAGGATCGCCACGAGTTCGACGCCAGCCTGGGCTACATAGTGAGTTCGAGGCCGGCCTGAACTACATAGCGAGAGCCTGTCTCAAAAGACAAAAATAAAGAAAGAAACGTGGGGATGTAGTTCAGTGTGAAGCCCGGGTTCGATCCCCAGTATAGAAAAAAAATATCATACTTAAGGCGTCACCAATAAGAAACAAGACCAGTCGAATTTTATTGGGAGTCGGGGGTGGAAGCTGGGGTTGTTGGCAGCCAGAGGCCGAGAGGGGCCTCTACTCCTGGTCCTTGGCGTCACCGTGCGTGATGACGTAGCAGATGTTCTTGTAGTCCACGTTGCCGCCCACATCCGGGGGGAAGGCTGCCCACATGTTCTTGATCTGGGGACGCAGGCGGCTGAGAGCAGCGCCTGCGCTCCCATCCCGCCGCGCTCCCGTCCCGCCTCGCTCCCAGGCCTCCCCATTTACCTCCTCCGGGGTGAAGCGATCACACTGCGTGGTGAGCAGCTCCTCCAGGCTGCGGAGAGTCAGGCGCTTGAGAGGCCCAGACTCCTGCGCACGCCTCTCCCTCCTCTCGGCCGCCCCAGGTCCTCCCAGGGGTGACCCTACGGGCAGTGCTAGCAGCGCAGGGGCCAAGTGAGCTTCCTGCGTGGGAGCAGCCGGGGGCCACTTACAACTGCTTCTTGATGGTGCCCTTGCCCTCTGGGTCCAGGACCTTGAAAGCTCCGGTGATCACGTCCTCGGGGTCGGCACCTGCGGGTCAGAGGGCACCGAGTGCCGAGCTCCCAGCAGTCTGGGAGGGCCGAAGAGCACCCTACTCACCTTTGAGCTTCTCCCCGAACATGGTCAGGAAGACGGTGAAGTTGATGGGACCACTGGCTTCCTTCATCATGGCTTCCAGCTCCTCGTTCTTCACGTTCAGGCGGCCTGGGGGGAGTGGAGCAGTGGAGCTGAGTCCTGGGGCAAAGGCTCTGCTTCCCCAATTTAGAGTATCCGATCCACTTTTCAGGTGGGACAGGGTGGAACTGAACCCACCCTCACCCCATTGGCACGCAGCCTCACACAGGACTCACCCATGGCTGCGAAGGTGTCCCGAAGATCCTCCTTGTCAATAATACCATCGCGGTTCTGGTCTATCACTGTGAAAGCCTGTGGGACAGCGCCAGGGGAGGGGGAGGTCCCCACCGCCCTCCCTCCCGGGTGACCTCTTCCAGATCCCCACCCCAGGGAGATCGACTCTGGGCCCAGGCCAGCTGTCCTCTTCCACCCCAGCAGAAAGGGGAGGAAGGGATTCTAAACCCTGCCCCAGCAGGTGCGCGTTCCAGGGCCGTGGTGGGGTGGAAGGGGGCTGCCTTGGCTCAGCCGCTCCGGCCCTCACTCACCTCCTTGAACTCCTGGATCTGAGTCTGGTCGAACATGGAGAAGACGTTGGAGCTGCCACCTTCTGCTGCTGCCCTCCTCTTGGCCTTTTTGGGTGCCTGGGGAGCAAGGCGGAGAGCTGCTTGGGCCGGCCGCACCCCTCTCAGGAGGTGGTCAGTCAGACCCGGGTTCTCTGTTTTTGTCTGGTTTTTTGAGACAGGGTCTCGCTGTGTTTCCCAGGCTGATCTTGAGCTCCTGGGTTTAAGTGATCCCTCACCTTGGTCTTTCAAGTAGCAGGGACTCGGCCTGAGCCTCGGCACCCAGCCGGATACAGAGCCCTTTGAATCCCTTTCTGTAAAATGACTCCCGCCCTCCTTGGGACCTCTCAAGCATCTCTTGAAGGGACTGTTTTGGTTGCATCCTCCAAACGTCCATCTCCTACCCTGTCTCCATCCTTCCCTTTCCACACCTTAGCCTGCTCCTTGGAGCCCCAGGCTGGCTTCCTGTGTGACTCCAGTCCACTCACTTCAGCTGTCTAAATCTCTACTTTTTCCTTTAGAGAAGGGGTGGGGTCCTGTGGCTGGTCTCAGAGGACGCTAGGGAAGGGATGCATGCAGGCTGAGGGGGACCAGAGCCTGTGAGTGGAGTGTCGGCAAATTATCCTTGCATCCTTTAAGCTGTTGCTGTTTCCCTCTAGTGACATCAAAACAGTCAGGAGTCATCTTTTTCCCAGTCAGTGGACTGGGAAACAGCTACTTTCTTTCACAGGGTGAGGCTCCCCAAAGCTAAGGGATTTGGCTCTGGGGTGGGGATTCTCACTCACCATGTCTGAGGTCTCCTGGAGCAAGGCAGTGGCTCTGGCTGGAGAGAAGTAGAGTCAGCCTGGTGCAGCCCTCTGGGGTTATATAGCCCTGCCCCAGGGAGCCTGTAACATACCAGGGTAACCTTAGCCCTCGGGTGCCCACCCCAGATACCAAAATAGCCCAGCTCGGGGCCTCTCCTTTCTTGGAGCCCCACAGCAGCTGGAGCCCAGGGAGGAGGAGGGAGTGGGTCTCGGGACGCTTGTCTCCTTAGGACCTAGGCAGGAAAAGATGTTCTTTCTCCCAAAAGGGGAGAAGTGTGTCTGAAGTGTGTGCCAGAGGTCTGAGGGAGCCTAAGCCGAGAGAGAGAGAGGGAGAGAGAGAGATTGAGATTGAGATTGAATCTGCACCCAGAGGCATTTATTGAGCACCTAGTGTGTCAGGCAGTGTGCATAGCTCTGTGGGTGCACTCTGACAAACACAGTCCCTGCACACAACCGCCCCCTTGGTGGCATTCATAGTCAAGAGTGTGTGTCTCCGTGGTGGCAGAGCCTAAAGATGGGAGAAAGCCACCTGTGGAAGCTGGAGGATCAGGGACTCCTATACCCCTTCAAGGAGGGGGGTGAGGAAAGATAGCTCTATGGTCTCACCCTTTCTACTTTAACCCCTGAGCCTTGCTTCTGGAAATAATCTTTATCCCACAGAACTTGCATTAGAATTAACAATCAGGCCCCCCCTTGGTGGAACTTATAGTCCAGGGGTAGAGACAGGAATAAATGCTGAAATGATGTATCAGCTGGTCAGGAGCCCAGAAGTAGAGGGCTCAGCAGCCCTGTGCAGGGTATAGGCTTGGCCTAGAGAAGGCCAGTGGGAGCAAGTCGGGTGAAGGTGGAGAGGCTAGGATCTAGCCTTAGACCAAGAGCATGCATACGTGGGCAAAGGCTTGGACAGAGAAAGATCATGTGTCCAGGTTGCCAGAATTGTGCAGCTGAAGCAGAGGATGCAAGGTGCTGGTAACCAGACACTGAGGGTGGAAGGTGGAGACCCAGGGAGCTTGAAAAGGTTTAAAGCAGGAGAAAGGCATGACCTAGTGTCAGTCTAGATTGTTTCCTGCGTGCTGGTGTGGAAGCTGGGCCCTAGGGAGGCAAGGCAGACACCAAGAGGCAGCTAGATGGCACCTCTTCCCTCGTGGCTGTGATAGCCTCTCTCTTCATTCTGGGAAAGAACTAGTTTAGCTGATTGTGTGACTTTGAGGCACCCCCTTCTAAGCCTCTGGGCCTCAGTGCTCCAGTGCCCTCCATGCAGTGGAAGCCCCAAGTGAGCAAGGACACCCATCTCCTCTTCCTGCTCCTCTAGGACCTGATGTCCTGAGAAAGGTGCCTCCTCCCTTCCCCCTCCTCCAGCTCCATGCCAATGCCTCTAAGACATTTTCTTTTCTGGGCACTGGGGCCCAGCCACCTGTTGTCTCTAAGAAGGGTGAAGGAGCCACCCTAAACTTAGCAGCTGCCTTGGCCTCCTGCACTGGCCCTCCCTGCCTCAGATGGCAGCTGCCTTACCTTATATGGTTACTGTGGGGGTCCAGGCCAGGGAGGAGCCCACTCATTACTGGATTCTGGGAGGGGAAAAGGACTCCAAAAGGGGGGATGGAGGTGTGTTCAGGAAGCTTGAGTCAGGTGGAAAGTGGAGAAGGAGATCAGACACTGTGGGCATTCATAGGGTGTGGTCTGAGTTGGGAGTGAAGACTCTCAGAGAACTCAGAAACCAAGGAGGAGCTGGAAGCTGCAAGCTAGGTCAGACTGAAATTTCAGGATGGCAATGCTGTATGGAAGTCAGAACCCTCTAACCCTGGGGCTCAGGAGAATGGGGGTCAGAGGGGGACCTTTAGAAGCTGGAAGGTTGGGGATCATAAGATCAGGTCTTCATGTTTGTGCAGTAAGGACAAGTTGGAGGCTCATGAGAGTGAGGTCTAGGTTCTTAAGAGAATGAGCAGCACAGAGAGACGTGGCAATGAGGGGAGAGGCACTGATAGGGCTAGGGTCTCTGGTCCCTCAAAGAATAAGAGGGGGAGTTCATGGTATTAGTGACTCATGGGTTTGGGTTTTGGGATTTCCCACCAAAGGGGAGCACGTGGAGGCACGAGGTCTGTGGAACTGGAGTTTGGGTTCTGGAGAGGAGCTTAGATAGATGGGGGGTGGTGAGGAGAAGATTTGGGGCTTGAAATTCCTGCAGGAAATGGCAGATCAAGGGAGATGGGTAACTTAGAGGATTTGGAGGCTCTGAGTAGGGTGGGATTGCAGAGTGAGGTCGACAGTATAGGACCAGGGCACAGCTCAAGGTCCACAGCTCCTCCTGCGCTCTCACCAACTGTCATCCCCTCCTCGTGCTTGTCTCCGGTTGTCACCGACTATCCCTGGGCTGACCCCGCCTGCTGGCAGCATCCCTACTCCTGATTGCTACCATTGGTGGAGACGGCTAGCTATCTTTCTACCCTGGTGCCAAAGAGGAAGAAAGCAATCATTGGCTGACTAGGCAAATTAATCGCAAATTTGGCCCGCTTCCCCCAGCTGTCATTCCTTCTAACCATCTTGGGAGATCCAAGAATTCCTTCGCTCTTTCTATTGACTATAGATATTGTCTGTCACTGCTCGCCTACTCCCTTTCTCATTGGTTCCTTTTCTAGCGTTTCTATTGGCCAGGAGGCTGCAAGGCCCCGCCTTCTACTACACAGTACCTGTCTTCTTCCCCGCCCTTCCGCTGTCATTTACTCTTCAGCTGTACTCATTGGACAGGAAGTTCAGGCTCCCGCTTCTTTATTAGTTACCTCCCTTGTCCCGCCTTCTGCCCTCACTCACCCGCTGATTGGTCTCATAGCCCTCCGCCTTCTCTGTTTCCTCTTTCCAAATGACCCACCCCTCCCGCCGCCAGCCCCTCCCACCCTTCCTTCGATTGGCAGGAACCTAGTTCCCTCTCTCCTATTACTCGTCCAAATCCTCAGATAAGGCGGGAGAAAAAAAGGGGCGCGACGAGCCAGGCCTCGCGCAGGCGCAGAACGGCGAGACGCGGGCCTCTCCGCTGCTCCGTTGCGTGTGCGCAGGCGCGACGTCCGCAGCTCGCCGTAAGCGGGAGGGAGAGAGTGAGAGGCGCCAGCGAGACCCCGGCGCGAGGCGCAGCGACCCAGGCCAGCGGCCGCCCTTGCACCGCTCCCCCCCCCGCCCGCGCCGCCCCGTCCCGCCCCGCCCCCGGCGCCTGCAGAGCCGCGCCCTTCGCCCTCTCCCCTTCCGCGCGCGGCTCTGAGCGCCTGAGGGGCGGTGCCTTTTGCGGCCTCCCGGCAGGGGGATGTAAGGAGCCGTCCGCGGCCATGGAGACGGGCCCGGCGCCCCTGGTGGCCCCGCCACGCCGTCATGGCGCCCCTGCGGCCCCGTCGCCGCCCCCCCGGAGTTCCCGGGCCGGGCCCATGGTGGTGGTGGCTCCAGGACCGCCGGTGACCACGGCCATCTCGACCCCCGTCACCCTGGCAGCCCCGGGGGAGGCGCGGGCGGCCTTGGGTTCGGGGCCGGTCCAGACCTTGGCCCCGGGCCCGGCCGTCACGGGCGACACCGACTTGACGTCCCTGGACACCTCGTCCGAAGCCCCGACGACGCAGGTCGCCCCTGGCCCGGAGCCTCTCGCTCCGGCTGCGGTGGCCTCACGGGCAGAGTCTGTGAAGACCGAGGGGGCGCGAACCTCCCCAGCCCCGGGGCCTGGCACGGCCGGGACCCCCACCAGGACCCCTTCCAGAACGGTGCCTGGGGCCCTGGCCGCCAAACCCCCGCTCGCCCCCAAGCCGGGGGCCACGGCGGCCTCGGGAGTCACTGCCCGGGCTGCAGCAGGACAGGTGACAGGCGGACACGGAGCTGCCACGGCCTCCTCGCCATCCGCGGCACAGGCGCCCGAGGACCCCGCGGGGCCTGGCACGGGAGCTTCAGGGATGAGTGAGGCTCCCGTAGCTGTAGTGACGGTGACCCCAGCCCCGGAGCCTGCTGAGAACTCCCAAGACCTGGGCTCCACGTCCAGCCTGGGACCTGGCATCTCCGGGCCTCGCGGGCAGGCCCCAGACACCCTGAGCTACTTGGACTCCGTGAGCCTCATGTCTGGAACCTTGGAGTCGTTGGCGGACGATGTGAGCTCCATGGGCTCAGACTCGGAGATAAACGGGCTGGCCCTGCGCAAGACGGACAAGTACGGCTTCCTGGGGGGCAGCCAGTACTCGGGCAGCCTGTGAGTACCCGGGGCCGAGTGAGGCCGGGGGAGGGGAAGGGTGCACCTGGCCGCCTTACCTGCCCGGCCACCTTCCAGGGTCCCGGGGTGAGTAGTGGGAGCGGTGGCCTGGAGCATGCTGGGGTTTCTGTGAGAGTTTGGGGCCAGGGATCAGGACATCTGGGTGTAAGCCTAAGACCTTGCCTTTGGTGCACTGTGTGTCCTTGAGCTAGTGGTGTCCCCATTTTTGTGCCTCAGTTTCTTCCCCCGTAAAGGGTTGAATGAGATGATACCTAAGGTTATCTCAACTCCCGATATATTAAACTCCAGCTACAGACCAAGAATTCTGGCAGGTTGATTGGGCAGGGGTTTTGGGAGAGCCTTTAAGGGGCAGAGTCTGGGAGAGGGGCTGGCACCTTTCCTGGCACAGTGGTAGGTCCGAGGGAGTGGTACAGTGGACAGGTCTGGTGATGCAGGGGAGGCCTCAAAGCAGGTCCCCTCCGTGAAAGACAGGCAGTCTTGAGTTTTCACTGGAGGAAAGGGGATGGGAGGCTGCTTCCCCATCTCCTTGTCTCCCAGCCCAGCTTACTCTTTCCTAGTTCCCTCCAGGGCCTGAGTCACTGCTGAGGTGGGGTGTGATCACCTCTGCCTTTTTCCTTCCCTCTCTGGATCCTGGCCATTTCCTGTGCCCCCTTAACCTGCTAGTCAGTGCAGCATTGCCTGAGCACACCGGTGCCAGGCCTGCATGCCTGATAAGGGGAAAGTAATCCTTCAAGCAGTTCCTCTGGAGGGAGACATGGATACTTCACAGCTGGTGTTAGTGCAGCATTGATTAAGCTTGGAGATCATCACAGGGCTTTGTGAGGACCTGGAAAGGGACCATTATCCTGTGTGGCAGTGCAGCTGAAGTTGATCTAAACTTTGAAAAATGAATGGGGTTTAGTCATGGCTGTGTATTTGGGATGAGGGGCAGGCCTGTGGGAGGGTATTACACGCAGAGTTTGTAAGCTAACAAGAAACAGAAAACTTTTATTCTTGTGGTACTGGGGATTGAACCCAGGGATTTCACACTGAGCTACATCAGCAGTCCTTTTTAATTTTTTGAGACAGTGTCTTGCCCAGCCTAGGCTGGAGCTTGGGATCCTTCTGCCTCAGCCTCCCAGAGTGCCAGGCTTACCAGTGTGTGCAGCCATGCCCTGCTCAGAGAACTTGATTGAGCACCAGCATTCATGGTCTGATGTGGGGAAGGAACCCCACTTTGACCCAGGTGCCTTCCTGGGGCTTTCTCGTGTTATGTTGTCCTCAGTTTATAGATGAAGAAAGAGTTGAGTGAATTGCCTCCCTCAAATAATCTGGATCTGTATGGCCAATAGCTTTTTCCTCAGTACCAGACTGCCCTAAGAATTTAGAGTCCTTCTCGTGTGCTCAGGCGCTGTACTGGGTGCTCTTTCTCTACTTTGTAATTTTGTCGCTAAAATCTGTCTTCCATCCCAGAGGCATCTGCTTTTTCGGCAAGGCTGACCGTGACTTTTTGCAACTCCCTGCTGTCTACAGGGTAAAGTCCAAGCGCATTGGCCTGTGCACAGGGTCCTTATTGTCCAGCTCTGCCAGCCTCTCTGGTCTCATTTCCTGCCACTTGTTGCCAGACACTCTGTGCTGCTCTCCTGCTGAACTCGTAGTTGCTGTCCTTTCCTATTGAGGCCTGTTCCACCTGCCAGGAGTGCACTTCTCCCTCTTCTTTGCCTGCTAATTTCTGCTCTGTCCTTATGTTTTACCTGTAATATCCCCTCTTCCGGGAAGCCTTCTCTGACCCCCTCTGCCTCCACTCCAGTAATATGCCTCTCATGTGCGTCTTTTTTTTTTTTTTGGTACCGGGGATCGAACTTGGGTCCTTGCGGTTACAAGGCAGTCACTGGAACCACTGAGCTAAATCCCCGGCTTTTTTTTTTTCTTTTTTTTGAGACAAGAGTCTCCCTGTATCAGTGGTGGTGAACCTGTGGCATGTGTGTGGCAGTTATCATTGAAAGCTCTAAAAGGTTTGCCATCACTCCCCTATATAGTTCATGCTGAGCTTGAACTCACTGTGTGGCCTAGGTTGGCCTTGAATTCGTGAGAATCCTCCTACCTCAGCCTCTCAAGTGCTGGAATTAAGGGCGTGTGCCACCTTGCCCAGACTTCTGTGCATCTTTGTCATTGGATTTCCTGTGCCAGGCTGCAGTTACCTCCCGTCATAGGCTGTGACATATTTGAGAGTGGGAGAGGAATCTTAGCCTTCTCAGCCGTTAGTAGAATTTGGAGCTGACTTATGATAGAGATTAATGAGAGATGGCTTCTCTCTTCAAAGAGCTTTTAAGACAAAAGAAACTAGACATTTAATGAATCCCTTCTATTTAACAGCCCTTTATATACATTTTCTCGAAAGTCCTCATAACTTTGTGGGTGGTGTTATCCCATCTTATAGGTGAGGCAGAGACTCAAAGTCACACTTGCTAAGATACCCCAGCTTTTAAGGGACATAACAGGGATTTGAGCTTAGATCTTTCTGATTTCTAAACCCAAGCTCTTCCATTTTACGTGCTTCCTGGTGCTAGCTCCTTCAAGTAACTGTTTTGAGACAGATGGGCACCCTGGAGTGTGAACCTCTGACAGAATGGTGGGCAAACAGGGCAAGGGGAACTTCTTTTCCTGCAAATGTGGGGAGAGTTCAGGGAGGAAGTGGTAGAAGAAATCCCAGATGGCCCACAGTATCTCAGTTGCTCCTAAGGAAACAGACAAGTACATTTGTTCTGTATTTTATTTGATGGATAATACTTGCTATTATTTAGTGAGCCCCTTCTATGTGTTTTTTATATAACTCCTTGACATATGTGTTCAAGTAGACATTGCCATTTTTTTCCACCTTACAAACAAGGAAATTGAGGCTTAGCAAAATTAAGTGACTTGTCCAAAGTCAGGCAGTGAATACATGGTTAAGCTAGGACTTGGACACAGGTCTAGTGCAAAATGTGGCTCTTTTTTGAGACAGTTTTTCTGTGTAGTCTAGGCTGGCCTTGAACTCACCATAGAGCCCAAGCTGGCCTTGAACTTCTTATTTATTTATTTTTGGTACTGGGGATTGAACTCGGGACCTTGCGCGCTTTCGAGGGCAGGCGCTGAACCACTGAGGTAAATCCCTGGCCCATGGCCTTGAACTTCTGACAATCCTCCTGCCTCAGCCTCCTGAGTGCTGGGATTATAGACGTGCACCACCATGCTTGACAAAAATATGGCTTTTAAATATTCTGTACTTGCTTCCCAAATTTGGATGTGTCAGCCAGGTATGGTGCACACCCCTATAATCCCAGCACTGGCGAAGGTGAGGCAGGAGGATCCCGTGAGTGGTATGCCAGCCTGAAGTGTGTAGCAAGACCTTGTCTCAAAACCAAAAACCCCCAGATTTGGATTCGTCAGCATCAGAAGTGGGACTTGAACATGGCCTCTATTTAGAGACCCAACAGGGAAGGAAGCCTTTTCAGGGTGGTGAATAGAGCCGAAAAGAGCCTGGGCCAAGGGCAGACATTCTGATGTTTGGAAACTCATAAAATGTCCACTTTGTCCTTTGAGCCTGGGACGATATCTTGCTCAGCTCCCAGGTTGTTTTTTTTTGGTACCGGGGATCAAACTCAGGTCCTTGTGCTTGCGCAGCAGGCAGCGAAACTACTGAGCTAAATCTCTGGACCTCAGCTCCCAGCTTTTGTGCTGCTGCTCTTGACCCTTTCCGTGCTCCCCCATCCTGCAGAGAGAGCTCTATTCCGGTGGATGTGGCTCGACAGCGGGAGCTCAAGTGGCTGGAGATGTTCAATAACTGGGATAAGTGGCTGTCACGACGTTTTCAGAAGGTTTGAGAGGGCAGCAGACTGGGCAGTGTGCGAGGGTGGAGGGAGGTATATGTTGCCAGGGAGGCCCAGGAGACAGATGGATGTGATCTTCCCTCTGGAGCATGTTGGGGATGGGTGGTCCCAGGTCCCAGTCCAGTGGAGTCCAGTGTGGCATGTGGAAAGAGCAGCCCAGGGAAGCCAGGGAAGCTGGGGAAAGCCTGGAGGGGTGCCAGGCCTGATGCTGCCTGCTGCCGCCACTGTCCCTTAGGTGAAGCTGCGCTGTCGGAAGGGCATCCCCTCATCCCTCAGAGCCAAGGCCTGGCAGTACCTGTCTAATAGCAAGGAGCTTCTGGAGCAAAATCCTGGCAGGTTTGAGGTGCGTGACATTCCGGGCTGGGGGGACTTGTGGCCTTGCCAATCGATATAAGGGATGTCAGTTCCTTCAGATCCTGAGATAATTCCTGCTGTCCCCCTGCAGGAGCTGGAACGGGCTCCTGGGGACCCCAAGTGGCTAGATGTGATCGAGAAGGACCTGCACCGCCAGTTCCCTTTCCATGAGATGTTTGCTGCTCGAGGAGGGCATGGGTAAGGTGGCCTGACTGTGAGTCAGGTTTCTTGAAGGTTCCAGGTAGATATAAGGCTAGTTTGAGAGCAGTTCTTGCCCTCCAGGACCTATAGAAGAGTGGGGTTTTTTTCTTCCATGTTTTTGGTACCAGGGATCAAACTGCAGACCTTGAGTTTGAGAGGCAGGCATGGTGGTGCCACTGAGCTAAATCCCTGGCCCTCTCTTTTGGTTTTTTTTTTGGTACCAGGGATCGAACTCGGGTCCTTGCGCTTGCACAGCAGGCGGCAAAACCACTGAGCTAAATCCCCGGCCTCTTTTGGGTTTTTGAGACAAGGTCTTGCTGTGTAGTTCAAGCTGGCCTTGAACTTGGTATGTTCAAGGCTACCTTTGAACTCACAGTGATCCTCCTGCCTCAGCCTTCCAAGTGCTGACATTATAGGTGTGCACTACTATTCCTGGCAGAAGAGTGATCTTTAATGGACTGAGCGTCCTGGGAGGGAGGCTTGAATCTGGTTTTCTGCATGTGCACATCAGAGGTTCATGAAGAGGCTGTATTTCAGCTGGTGCCTGAAGAACAGATAGGAGCTGGGCAGGGTTTTCCTGCTTGGGCAGTTGTAGAAGTGGTGTCTGGGCAGTGAGACTGGCCAGAGCTGAAGCCAGAGAGGAAGTTTTAGGACCAGAATATCAGGAGCTGAGTTCTTAAATGCTGTGCCAGGCACTTGGATTTCTGTTGTGCAGGTGAGTTTCCTCAAGATGTGCGGTGTGCACTGCTCCCTAGCAGCGTGCAAGGTGGTCCTGGGGGTTCAGGTGGACTTTGTTTCTCTTCAGGACTAGGGACTGAATCTGGGCCTCCCATGCTTGGCAAGTGCTCTGCCCCCACTGAGGTACTTACCCAGCCCTTTGAACTTACTTTGGCATAGCGTCTTGCTGAGTTGCCCAGGCTGGCCTCAAACTTGTGATTCTCCTTCTCAGTGATACGTTCATTTTTATTTTTTTATTTTTTGGTACCGGGGATCAAACTCAGGACTTCCCGCTTGCAAGGCAGGCGGCGGAACCACTGAGCTAAATCCCCGGCCCAGTAGGTTCATTTTTAAACAAATATTTATTGAGTACCTGCTATCCGACAGGCATAGTGTAGACGTCAGTGGTGAACAAAGACAGAAACTCCTGTCCTCATGGGGTTTATTCTAATTCAGTGAGGCCAGGTAATACATCAGATAAAGAAGGAAAGTATCTAGTGTGTGAAATGGTGGTGAGTATTAAAGAAGAATTTAAAGCAAGAAAAGAGAATAGAGAATATGAGTAGAGATGGGATGGGTTATAAGTGATCAGATCTGACTCGTGTGTGTGTGTGTGTGTGTGTGTGTGTGTGTGTGTGTGTTTCCCCTCTGTGGTATGGGGCATTGAACCCAGGGCCTTCACACTGAGCTGGGCTCGAGTTTGTGATCTTCCTGTCGGCCTCCCAGAGTGCTGGGATCATAGGCATGTGCCACCATGCCTGGCTTGACTTAATGTCTCAAGAGGGTTATTCTGCCTGGTGTGTTGAAACAGGCTACAGGGAGAAAAGGGAAGAACCAGAGAAGTTAAAAGACTAAAATCAAGGAGAGGTGATGACAGATAAGATGGTGTAGTAGTGGAAGTATGAGAAGAAGTTGGATCCATCTCTTTAAAGGTAAAGTTTGGATTAGATGGGAAGTGTGAAAAAAGAATTAGAGGTGACTCAAAGTTTTTGACCTGAGAAACTAGAAGAATGGAGTTGCTATTTAGTGATATGGATGGGGAAGACTGGGGGAAAGGTAGTCTTGGGGAGCATATCAAGAGCTCGGTCTAAATTTAAGGCCAGGTGTGGTGGCGCATGCTTGCAATTCCAGCTCTTGGGAGGCTGAGGCAGGGGAGGATCACCTTGAGTTTGAGGTCTGCCTGGTCTACATAGTGAGTTCAAGGCCAGCCTGAATTACATAGCAAAACTCTGTCTCAATAACAACAAAAAGAAAAAAATAAATTGCTTTTTGGACACCCAGATGGAGATGTGGGGTGCACCTTATACACAAATCTGAATTTCAGGGCAGAAGTTTAATGGAGGGACTTGACCCATGGGACTGGATAAGCTCCCCAAGACAGCAAGTGTAGATACCAAGAATTGAGCCCTGGAACTCTGAAGCTGAGAAGGAGCTGATGGAGGAGATGGGAACACACTAGTGCAGTCCAGGAAGCCCAGGGAGAGTGGTCCTGGGAGCGAGGTGAAGGGTGTCAGAGTTCAGTGGTGGGAATCGAGGGTGCGGGTCAGGTACAGGGGCCTGGAGATTGTCCTCTGTTTCCCCGCGAAGGGCAGCAGTGATTGACACAGCAGTTTCACCGGAGTGTAGCATGGGTAAAAGCCTGCTTAGAGAATGGGACGAGGTTGTTTAAGACAGCAAGTGCTTACTTGGGGTTGTTTCGCTGATTAGGTAAGGAAAAGAAACAGTGTGGAGGCCGGGGATTTAGCTCAGTGGTTCTGGCGCCTGCCTCAAAAGCAAAAGGGCCCGAGTTCAATCCCTGGTACAAAAAAAAAAGAGTGTGGGGTCGAGGGACATTTTTTTTAAACCAGAAGAATTAACAGCATGTTATTGGTGTGCTGATGGGAACGATCTGGTAGAGAAAGAAAAGCAGATGGAGCAGGAAGGCAGGCAGGACTGCTGGGTTGCTGACCTGTGTTAGCGAGTGGTCATGGGACTCAATTCCACTTTGCCAGGGTCTCGGACGGTTCGCCCATAGTAACAGACAAGGCAGGTCACGATGCAGGCAGGCAAGTGGCCGTAGTATGGGAGCTTGTGGAAGTTACATGTTTATTTTAAAGGTACTAGGTAAAATAACCAGCATATCAAACCTGTCATTTAGGGCCAGGGATTTAGCTCAGTGGTTCTGCCGCCTGCCTCAAAAGCACAAGGTCCTGAGTTGGATCCCTGGTACCAAAAAAAACACAACAAAAACCTGTCATTTGAAGGATGCTTTTGCAAAGTGGAGAAAAAATATTATGGAAATAATAGTAGGGGTTGTATACAGATAAAACACAAATGACCACACTTGATTGGATTGGGGCAAAACTGTTACAGGCGGTGTTAGGAATATGTGTGAGACTGGAGGCAGGCAGAGGATCTGGGCGGTTATTACGTTTTTCTGGGCAAGAGGTGGAGGTGAGAGCTGGAAGTGGCTGTGGAGGTGGAGAGAGAACAGACATGAATGGAATTCAGGATGCACCGGATCAGCCCCGGGAAATGAGGGAGACTTTTTCTGATGTAGGGCCGAGTGGATGGAACCCCTAGATACAAGGAAGCAGTAGCAGGAAGAAGAGCAGGTTTGGGGCAGAGATTGGAGGCAGAGATGAGGGAAAGGTGCGGTGGGGCTGATCCTGGACCCACTGGAGTGGCGGTCAGGGCTGATGAGATCTAGTGAGACCCATAAGGCAGGCCCTGCCCTGGAGAGCCCTGCTCTGGGGCAGTAATGTTCAGTGTTCAAGATGGGGAAAGCTCCTTAGAGAAAATGACCTTGAACGTTTATGGGATGGCAGGTGAAGGCTGGAAAGGGTGTGGCCTGTGCTAGGGAATGGCTTGGAGGCTAGGCCTTTGATGCTTTCATTGTGCCCTGAGCCTTTGGTTTAAGCTTGAAGCAGGACTGTGAAGATGGACGGAGGAGTGTGGTGGTGAAACTTGGGTTAATTCAGAACTGGATGTAGGCGAGGCCTGGGCTGGGCTTGTGGGGGTGGATTTGGTGTGAGGTGGCACACTCCCAACTCTGTAATCCCCACAGGCAGCAGGACCTGTACCGAATCCTGAAGGCCTACACCATCTACCGGCCTGATGAGGGCTACTGCCAGGCTCAGGCCCCCGTGGCTGCAGTGCTGCTCATGCACATGCCTGCTGAGGTCAGCACACGGTCCTGGGTGGGTGAGGAGGTGGGAGGACCCTGGCCTGCAGAGATGCGGAGCTGCCTGCTCCCTGCTTCTCAGGCCTCGCCCCTCCTGTTCTTGCCCTTCTCAGCAAGCCTTTTGGTGCCTGGTCCAGATCTGTGACAAATACCTCCCGGGTTACTACAGCGCAGGGCTGGTGAGTGTCTAGAGGCACGAGTGCACTGGGACTGACTCCTGGAAGCTGCAGGGAGTACCGGCCCCCCACCCCGGCCCCTCTGCCCTGGGCCTCTCCCCGTGGAGGCGAGGGTCCCCTGTGAGGGCTGATTCTACTGCGAGGGCCACAGCAGCCGGGCCTCTTATGGTGCTTCCCACCACAGGAGGCCATTCAGCTGGATGGAGAGATCTTCTTCGCACTGCTGCGCCGGGCATCCCCGCTGGCACATCGGCACCTGCGGCGACAGCGTATCGACCCCGTGCTCTACATGACGGAGTGGTTCATGTGCATCTTCGCCCGCACCCTGCCCTGGGCCTCGGTGCTACGTGTCTGGGACATGTTTTTCTGTGAAGGTATTCTGTGCCCCTGGGCCACAAGGGCAAGGAGTCCGCAGTGGCCATGGACAGGAAGTATTTCTTGGGCCAGAGCTTCACTGCCAGCAACCCACAGGTGGAAAAACAGGCCTGGTCTTAGTTCAGCCACCAGCCTAGAGCCTTCTCTCCCTCCCAGGAACCTGAAACCCACAGTAACTCATTTGTCTTCCTAAGGTCTGTTTCCTCATCTGTTTGGTTGGCGGTAGATAGGGACAAGGGCTATGGGCTCCACCTAACTGGGATAGGCTTAGGGTCTCAGGCTTGATCCCCCCATGCTCTCCTTTCCACCCTCGCAGGTGTTAAGATCATCTTCCGGGTGGCCCTGGTCTTGCTGCGACACACACTGGGGTCCGTGGAGAAGCTTCGTTCCTGCCAAGGCATGTATGAGACCATGGAGCAGCTGCGCAACCTCCCCCAGCAGTGCATGCAGGAGGACTTCCTGGTGCATGAGGTAGGTAGACCTTGGGCCACCCCCACCTGCCTCAGCCCATTCCTCTGCTCTGTACCTCGGTACCAATTTCCTCTCCATCTAGGTGACCAACCTGCCAGTGACAGAAGCCCTGATTGAGCGGGAGAATGCAGCCCAGCTGAAGAAATGGCGGGAAACCCGGGGCGAACTGCAGTATCGGCCCTCACGGCGACTGCATGGCTCCCGGGCCATCCATGAGGAGCGACGGCGGCAGCAGCCACCCCTGGGCCCCTCCTCCAGCCTCCTCAGTCTCCCTGGCCTTAAAAGCCGAAGCTCCCGGGCAGCTGGAGGGGCCCCGTCGCCACCCCCTCCTGCCCGAAGAGCCAGCACCGGTCCTGCTCCAGGGCCTGTGGTCACTGCCGAGGGACTGCACCCTTCCCTGCCCTCACCTACTGGCAACAGCACCCCTCTGGGTCCCAGCAAGGAGACCCGGCGGCAGAAGGAGCGGCAGAAACAGGAGAAAGAGCGGCAGAAGCAGGAAAAAGAGCGGGAGAGGCAGGAGAAAGAGCAAGAGAAAGAACAGCAGAAGCAG
>NW_004624782.1:13493707-13505409 GCF_000247695.1 Heterocephalus glaber | reverse complement strand
CTTGCAAGGCAGGCAGCAGAACCACTGAGCTAAATCCCCGGCCCAGTCTTCATTTTTTAAATTGTCTTTTTTCTCTTTCTTCCTTTCCCTTCTTTTCTGTCCTTCCTTTCTTTTCCTCTTTTTTTTTCTTTTTCAGTACTGCAGATTGAACTCAAGGGTTTCACACCAAGCTACATGCCAGTCTTTTTATTTTGAGACAGGGTCCTGCTCAGTTGCTAAGTGGCCGAGGCTGGATATGAACTTGTGACCCTCCTGCCTCAGCCTCCGCAGTGCTGGGATCACAGGTGTGCGCCCCCTTGCTCGGCTGAATTGCTACTGTTTCTTTCGCAAACAGAAAGGGGGAGGAAGGCTTCTTTCCTTCCACCTGGAGGCAGCCCAGCCGTCAGGTCAGCCGGGTGGGGGCGAGGAAGAAGCCGGGGTGTGAGGCCTGCTTCCGCGGCGCCCTGGGCGGGACTCCGAGCTCTCAGCCGGCGCTTCGGTCTCCAGCGCCACCTTGGCCCGGACAGTGAGGTCTGCAAAGTTCAAACCTGAGAAACACTTCAGGACCATCAAAGAAACAAATGAATAAACAGCATCTGGAGCTTTCTTCACAGGAAAGTTTGGCTTTTCCCTGCGTATTTCTATTGATTGCCTCAGATTTGGGGAGAATGTGACGGAATTCGATTGACTTCACCAGGGTCCTCAGCAAGGTAATGATGACGGCTGAGAGCGAACCCTTCCTACTCCCCAAAACTCTGAAAGTTGCCTTATGTAAACCACAAATCTGGGGAGGATTTTTAAAATACATTTTATTTTATCCCATCTGCCCCCTCAAGCCCCCTCCCCTTCCTATGTACAAAAGCTGTTTCCATTTTTTCCTTCTGTTTTCACTTTTTTCTTGTCACTTCCTTCCTGTCTCCCTCCCTCCTCCCTGTTCCCCTTGAGAAGGATTTTTTTTTTTAGAAGGATTTTTGCCATTACTTTGTCAAATGTTTCTCCTGCCTTTTTCGTTCCTTCTTTCCCTTTTGGGATCCCTGTTATACTTGCATTGTTGTCCCACAGGCCTCCAAGTCTTTATCTATTTTTCTTTGCCTTTTCCCCTCTTGTATTTTTTTTCTCAGATTGGATAGTTTCTATTGATCCATCTTTAAGTTTTTCAATTCATTATTGTACTTTTCAACTCTAGAATCCTCCTCAGCCTGCACCCTGCCATTTAAACTTTGAGTGTGAGTGTGTGTGTGTGTGTGTGTTTGTGTGTGTGTGTGTCTGGCATTGAACCCAGTGGTCCTCTAGCACTGAGCTAAACACTCAGCCCTTTTTAAAACTTCTTGCTTTTGAGACAGGGTCTCACTGTGTGGCTCAGGCTGGCCTTGAACTCACTGTGTACCCCAGGCTGGCCTCGAACTTGTGGAGATTCTCCTGCCTCAGCCTCCCAAGTCCTGGGATTACAGGAGTATGCTGCTACGCTCAGCATCTTCTTATTTAAAAGAATATTACTTAGGCATGGTGGTGCACACCTATAAACCCAGCACTCTGGGAGGCTGAGGCAGGAGGGTTCCAAGTTCGAGCCCAATGTAGAGAATTTAGCAAGTGAGGCAGTGAGTGGAGCAGTGCTAGGTCCTCCTTGCTTATTTCTCTTGCCCTGCACGCCTGGTCTAGCGTTTGAAAGGCACTTATTTCACGCAGGTGAGTATATCTGGGCCCCGCACTGCACTCTGGTGGAAGCCGCAGTGAGCATTTGCTTACACTGAGCTCCACCCCCCCCACCCCCGCCCCGCAGTGCCAGGGTCAGGGGCGTGGAGCTGGGGTGAGGGTCCCGCGGTTTCCCACAGAGGTCCCTGAAGTTCCCGCGGTGGTCAGCAGGGGGCACCGTTCCCTATGTCCTGTACTGTGGGCTGGAGGCAGGATCGGGGAAGGTTTAGATCACGGGACTTCGTCTCCGGGCAGCGGGCTCTGCTCTGATCTTCCTGAAATTGCCTTGCTGATGCTAATACGTAACATTCATTAAGGATCTGTAATGTGCACTTAGACTCCAGGCTAAACTTTGGTTTTGTTTTATTTTTTTTTATTTTTTTATTTTTTGGTACGGGGGATCGAACTTGGGCCCTTGCGCATGTGAGGCAGGCGGCAGAACCACTGAGCTAAATCCCTGGCCCTGGTTTTGTTTTATTTTTTGAGACAGGGTCTCCTATGTATTCCAGGTTGGCCTTGAACTCATGGTGATCCTCCTGCCTCAGCCTCCCCAGTGCTGGGATTTCAGCCATGTACTACCTCCCCCAGCTAAACAGGCTGTTTTTGGTTTTGGTTTTTGGTACTGGGGATCAAACTCAGGACCTCCTGCTTGCCAGGCAGGTGCTGTGCCACTGAGCTACATCCCAGGCCCCTAACCAGGCTGAACTGTATATACACGGGACCTCGTGATAACTCTGGGGCCAGTACTAGTGCTCCACAGTGGACCATGGGGCCTTCTGGGCTTCCCAGAAGGAGTGGCCAGGGTGACTCGGCTGGGGACCCTGGCGGGGTTGCTTGCACTGGCAGCTGTTTACCGAGAGCAGGGATGTACAGAGATGGCTCAGTCATTCACACGGGCCACTGTACTTGTGTCACTGCTGGGCCTGCCCTCCGTGGGTGTCCCAAGACCCAGCTGGCCGGCTCGAGCTTGAGCTCGGCAGCTCTGCAGCCTGCTTTCCTGACAAGGCTGCAGGCCTCCGCTTCCCGCTCCCTGGCCACTGTCCTGCGCTGCATCCTGAATCGCTTCCCTTCTCCTGGTGCTCTGTCCTCTCTCGATGCTGTTCACCCTCTGGGGCAACCATAGGCATCTTTTTCTTCAGAAGACTTTCTTTTTAAATTTCCTTATTTTTATGGTACTGGAGATTGAACCCAGGATCTTTACACTGAGCTACATCCCCAGCCCTTTTTATTTTGAGACAGGGTCTTGTTAAGTTGCTAAGTTACCGATGCTGACCTTGAACTTGGGATCCTCCTGCCTCAGCCTCCCTTAGTGCTGGGACAGGAAGCCTTTTTTGCCTGTTTTGAGACGGGGTCTAATTGTGTAGTTCAGGCTGGCCTTGAACTCACTATGTAACCATGGATGGCCTCGAAACTCAGGGCGATCCTTCTGCTTCAGCCTTCCAAGTGCTGGGATAATGGGTGTGTGCCACTAGGCCAGCAGGAAGCCTCTTTTGACCCACATTCGGGTAGGAACTCTGGTTAGGGGCCCATAGCTCCTGCGCTTCGCCCCTCGTCTCCCTACCCGTGGCTGCAGTGTGCTTCACGGGGACCGGGGACCAGGGACGGACAGAAATCCGGCAGCGAGCCCGGTGCCCAGCACAGAGGAAGTGCTCTGTGCTCAAAGGCCCAGACGTGCTGGGGTGGCGGGCGGCCAGGAGACAGGACCAGGCTGCGAGGAGCCCCACGATCTCAGCACACAGATGACACAGAGGGAAACCCACAGCCGGGCCGGGGGCCCAGGACACAGGGACTCGGGCTCTGGGGTCTCCGCGAGCCTCTTCCTGCCCCCGTGCGGGGTGGGAGCCGCCTGTGCCCGCCACCTGTGCCCGCCTGCGCCCGCCTGTGCCCGCCTGTGCCTCCGCCGCCGGTCTCCAGCCCCTACGCGGCCCGCCCTTCTGTCTCCCCCTTCAGTGCAGCTTCTCCCCTCGGGAAGGAAGATGCGAGCGGCCTTCGTGTCTTGGTGGGGACGAGGGGACTGCGGCCCAGGGGGGCGTTGCGTAAGTGAAGAGCAGCCCCCTGCATGCACTGGTCCCCCCTCAGGCAAACCGTAAGTTTCCTCCTCAAAACAGTTGTTTCTGAACTTGGCTTTAGTAGCAAACACCTTTTAGAACGATTTTTATTTTTATTTTTTAAATGAACAATGCAGTTGTTAAAAAACAAATTCAAAGAGCCTGAGATGGGCATAACCGGTATCTCCCCCACTTCCACTGTGTGCTGGGCCTCAGCCCCGACACTTCTGTAACAGCTGCGTGCCCGCGGCCCCGGAGCCTCTGCGGGGATTTCTCCCGGGGCCTCACCGCGCCGACTGGAAACCTCATCGTTCAGGGCTTCTGTCTTTCTAATGTGTGTGGTGCTAGGGATCCGTCGCAGTCACGTGCCTCTTGCTGGCACAGTCCGTGACACCTGCGACTGCAAAGGAGAGGGGCTTCCTCTGACTCACAGTTCAGAAGTTTCAATCCATGGCCGGCGGGCTTGAAGACAGGAAGCAGAGCAAAGAGAGGAGCCGCGGAGGGAGAGAAACCTTCCGGTCGGGCCCAGCAGGGGCCGCTTCTGACCAGGCCTCCTTGGCTCACAGTCGGCTTGGTCCGGTCCTCTTCCTGCTCAGGGACTTGGGGGACATTCTCCATCAGCCGTGACAGGGCAGAGAAGAGGCCTGGGAGGGGACAAATCCCAAAGGGCCCCGGAAGCACACGGCCCCGAGCAGTGCTGTCGGAAACTACTTCCTAGGGGGGACACAAACCGAGCCACCCTGGGACCGAGCCACCCTGGGGGGGGGGGGGACCCGGGACTTCTGAGAGGGGTTTGCTGAGGTCTTGAAGGCTGAGCCAGGAAAGAAAAGTTAAGCTCTATGCAAGGCCTGGTGAGTGATATTTTCTTGTTGAACTTTATAGCAGTCTAGGGAGGACAGCACCATCACCTTTGCTTCAGACAGCAGCCGGCGACACCGACCCTCACGTCCCATTGTGCTGATTCTCGGGCTCCGTCAGTTGTTCAGGGCCCTGGGGTGCAGCTCTGCCAGCACTCGCAAGCCCCTGGGTTTGGCCCCCAACATCACAAAGAGAACAAAAACCAAACTAAGGAGCCTGTGGAACCTAGCACAGCCCCAGACGAACTCTTTATCTGCTCCCTCAAGCCTGCTTCCCTGCGGCCGCCCGTATCAGAAAAGAGCAGTTTCACTCTTACAGCGCCTGGCCGTGAGCCTGATAGTGTCCTCCTCCTCTCTCTCGCTCACCTCCACATCCAGCTTGTTACGAAACCTGCTGCGTTTTGCCTTCAGAAGATAGCAGGTTGGGCAAGGAGGCGCCCGCCTGTGATCCCATCTTCTCAGTGGGCTGGGCCCGGAGGATGGAGGCCGCCCTCAGCGACTTGACCTAGAAGACCCTGTCGCCGAATAAAGAGAAGGGCTGGGTTGCAGCTCCGTGGTCGAGTGCTTGCTTTGCACGCTTGGGGCTCCAGGGCTCCATCCCCAGTATTGAAACAAAAAAAAAATTCAGCATCTGAAGGCTTCCATCCTGAGTTCCATCAGCCTGTCCAGGCCTCCTCTTGGTCTCCCGGATGGTGGCCCTGGCCCTGCTCCCGCCCTGGTCCCCGGGCAGCTTGCGGGTCCATCTCAAAGTGAACTTCTGGAGTGGAAGCTCTGAGTCTGTTCCCCATCCTGCCTTACAGCCAAAACACGGGCAGCAGGAAGTGTGTCCCCAGGAAGGTCAGGTGACAGGAAGTAGGGGCTTTCACTGAGCAACCTCCCTGCCTCCCTGCCTCCCTGCCTCCCTTCCCCTTGCCAAGTAATGGGGATTGAATTCAGGGCTTTTGTACTGAGCTACAGCCTCAGCCCATTTTATTTATCTTTTATGATTTAAAATTTTTTTATTAGTGCATATTTGCAGTACATAATGATGACATTCACTGTGGGGAATTGCCACATGTACACAGCACTTGCCAATTCTCCCCACCCTCGTTTGTTTGTTTGTTTCAGACAAGGTCTCCCTATGTACTCCAGGCTGGCGAACTCGAGGCAGTCCTGCGTCAGCCTCCCAAGTGCTGGGGTCACAGGTGTGCACCACCATGCCTGTTTTTAAATTTTTTTTCTTTTGGCAGCATCAGATTTATTTATTTATTTTATAAGTCTTTATCAAGTTAATTATCATAAACACAGATTAACAGCCAGACTAACGGGCCAAAAAACATATAAAACAATTACATTAAATCGAGGTACACTCTTAGATACATTGGTCATGCTGGATTACAATAATGTTTTTCTCTTTTCCTTACTGTCTGTCTTTTATTTTGCACTCTATTTATATATTAGCTTTCTCATATAAGAGAAACCATGGTGTATTTAAACTTGTGTGTCTGACTTACTTCACTTGATATTATGGCCTGCTTTCTTGGGGGTGATACTGGGGATCAAATACAGGAACTTGCACTTTCAAGGCAGGCGGGGGCACCACTAAGCTAAATCCCTGGCCCATTGATATTATGGTCTTAAGGTACAACCACTTTCCTACAAATGACTCAAATTTATTCTTCTTTATGGCAGAGTAGTACTCCACTGTGTGTAAACACCACATTTTCTTTGTCCATTTATCTGTTGATGGACATATAGGCTGCTTCCAAACTTAGTTATTGTGAATTGTGCTGCTGTAAACATAGATATGCATGGATCACTGTAATATTGTCTTTAATTCTTTTGGGAAGATACCTGGAAAGGGAATATCTGGGTCAAATGGAATTTCTGTCTAGTTTCAGTTTTTTGAGGAATCTCCATACTGATTTCCATGGCAGTTGTACTAATTTACATTCCCACCAACAATGTAGAAGCCCCTCCCTCCCTGCAGCCCCACCAGCATTTATTATGATTTGATTTCTTGGTGATGGGCATTCTTTCTGGAGTGAGATAGGATCTCAGTGTTGTTTTAATTTGCATTTCTTGAATGGCTGGAGTTATTGAACATTTTTTCATGTATTTATTGGCCATTTGTACTTCATCTGAAGAGTGTCTATTCATTTCAGATCCATTTTTTGAGTGGCTCTTTAAATTTGGGGGGGTCTGATTTTTTTTTAGTTCTTTACATATTCTAGATATCAGTCCTTTGAGGAGTAGCTGGGAAAATTTTTCCCCACTCTATGGGCTGTCCCTTCGCTCTGTTGGTGGCTCCTTTGCTGTGCAGAAGCTTTTGAGCCTAATGCAACCCCAGGTGCTGATTCTTGGTGTTACCTGCTGTGCCACTGGGGTTCTGTTCAGAAAGTCCTTGCCTGTACCTATGTCATCAAGAGCTTTACCTATTTTGTTTTCCACCGGACTGTTTCTGTTTTAATATTTACATCTTCAATCCATTTTTAGTTTAGTGCATGGTGAGAGATGTGAGCCGAGACCCAGTCTTCAGCATGTGGAAAGCCAGTTTTCTCAGCACCATTTATTAAAGGGGCTGCCTTTCCTCCAGTGAAAGTATTTGGCACCTTTTGTCAAAGATAAGGTGGCTGAGTGTGCCTGGAGTCATTTCTGCATCCTCTAGTCTGTTAAACTGATCCTCAGGTCTTTTTTGTTTTCCTCCCAGAACCATGCCATTTTTATCATGGTAGCTTTGTAGTATAATTTCAAGTTGGGGATTGAAATGCCCCCTGCCTTGCTCTTCTTGCCCAGAATTGCTTTTGCTATTCTAGGTCTCTTCTGGTTCCATATGAATTTTAGGACTGTTTCTTCAGTTCTGTGAGGAATGCTATTGGCATTTTGAGTGGGATTGTGTTAGATCGGTGTAACAGTTTTTTTAAGTTTGGCCATTATTCACTATGTTGGTTCCGCCTATCCAGGAACAGGGGACATCTTTCTATTTTCTGATATCCTCTTCTATCTCCTTTTTCAGGTACTACAGTTTTTCATTGTAGAGGTCTTTTTACTCCCTTGTTTAGATTAATTCTTAAGTATTTTGTTTTTCTCAATGCTGTTATTTCCCTAACTTCTCTCTCAGTGAGCTTGTTATTCATGTATAGGAAGGCTATTGATTTTTGAGTGTTGACTTTTTTATCCTGCTATGCTATTGAATTTGGTTATTAATTCTAGGAGTCTTTGGTGGAGTTTTTGGGGTCTTCTATGTAGAGGATCACATCATCTACAAATAATGATAATTTAACTTCTTCCTTGCCTATCCATATCCCTTTTATTTCTTTCTCTTGTCTAATTGCTCTGGCTAATGTTTCCCACTAAATTGCTAAGATGACCGGGTTGGGCTTGACTTTTCGATCCTCCTGCCTGAACAGCCTCCCAGAGGGCTGGAATTACAGGCTGTGACACCACACCCAGCTTTCTTTCTTCCTTTTTGACTACAGGAACTCATGTAAATTTTCCCTTTTGGGGCCAGTCCCTGGAAACTCAAGGTCAAATGCAGAGCCAAACACACTCTCAGCCCTTTCTTAGGCTTGCTTTTCCCCCTCTCATTTATTTTAACTTCATCCCTGCTGCTTCCAGTTCCTTAGGAAAGCTGTAATCATAAATCACCTCATGGGGTTCTGATACACCAAGGTGTGGGGTGCAGGTCTACTCCCATTGTGCAGGGCTAGCTGCAGGTTCTGCCCGGAGATGAGTGCATGGCAGGGAGGTGCAGCTGCCTGGACAGTGCTCTGATCTCCCTTCCATTCTGTCTTCCACCACTGCTGCGGGTTGGCCTTTCAGCCTCTTGCATTGCTCTGCTTTCTCTGTACCTGCCCTTATGACTTCTCCCAGGGGAGGCGGCCCCACTCCCTCCAAGTAGGTGGATCACAGAAGTGACTCGTGATTTGGACACTTAATTCGGCCACCTGTGCCCCCCACCCCATCCCAGGCAGCTGGAGAGCAGGCGCAGTCAGCGGATTGGAGGTCTGGGAGCAGAGGGCAGTGAGAGGGAGTCCCTGAGGCCCTGAAAAATGAAGAGCAAGGCTACATGCCAGCAAGAGAAGCCAGAGCCATCTGGTTTGTTCTTTCTGTCTGGGCCTTTCTTTCCCAATAGCAGAGGTTTACCAGACCCAGTGTATAAGGCCAGACGGAGGTGCGATTGAGACCACTGAGGCAGGCAAAGTTCAAGCAACATGATGAATTTATTGCCTTCTGGGTGCAGATGGGCCAAGGGCGTGAAGGCCGTGGGCACTGAGAGGAGGGTGCATGTGGCTGATAGGGGGGAGTTTAGGTAGGGGAGGGGGCACTGGTTGAGCAGGTGGAAAACTTTAGAGTCCCCTGGGTGATGGGCCCGGGCCTGGCTTGATACCCAGGGCGGTGTTGAGAGCACCAGGGCGGCTGCTGGCTTCCTGTTCTCTCTGCTCCCACAGATGTGGATGCGGCAGTGGGGCTGCTGGGTGGGGTCTGACTCAGGAGCCTGTCACGATGCAGTCTTACTCTCTCTCTTCTCCATTCTTCAGGGGTTTATCTTCCAGGATAGTTACATGACTTTTTGTTTCAATACTTACAGCAATTGAATATCATGGTTTTTATTTCTAAGAATTTAGTACTCTAATTATGTCTTCTTGATAGCACTTTGTTTTTATTTTAAAGAAGCACTATGTTCTCACATTTCATCAGTTGTTTTTTCTTTCTTTGCTTTTATAAATTCTATTTCCACCAAGATTATTTTTTCATTTTTTATGTATCTATGATACAAAAAACCCCTAAATAAATAACTAAAAATTCAACTTCTAGGAAGCTCACAGAAGGAGGCACATGCCTGTAATCCCAGCACTCTCAGAGGCTGAGACAGGAGGATTCCAAGTTCAAGCCCAGCCTGGGCAATTTAGGAGCTTAGTGAGAACTTGTCTCAAAATAACATTAAAAGGGCCAGGGATTTAGCACAGTGGTTCCGACACCTGCCTTGCAAGTGCTAGGTCCTGAGTTCAATCCCCAGTACAAAAAAAATTTTTAAAACTAAAACAATAAAAAGGGCTGGGGATGTAACTCAGTGTGAAGACCCTGGGTTAAATCCCCAGTATTAAAAGGGGGGATGGGATTCAGGGCCATTAATTGGCCTTTCTGATGCCTTCATTGTTCTGGGCTCCTGGGCTCCTGCTCTTTGACCCACAGTGCTGTCACCATACTGGGGCCAGTTCCTCTCCGAGATGTGGGATGTGTCCTTCATCATGTCTGGTGGAGAAGTCACTGGCCTTGGTTCTCTTTTACAAGTAAGGAGGGACTTTCTGAGAAGCTTCCTTTCTGGGGAAACATGCCCTTTCTGGGGCAGGGGGTCGGTCAGACTTTCTCCTGGAGCAGAGGCTGGGGTCTGTGTCCCTGATGCCTGTGGAGGGGTCTGAGGAAACAGGTCCTGAAGGAAGGGAGGCGGAATGGATGGCAGGGTTGGTTCACTTTGGTGCTTCCATCCAGGGTGCAGGATTTCTCTGAAACTTGTCATTCTTTAGGGTGAGCCAATAAAAGGCTATGGTAATTTGCCTGGTAAATATGTGAGGCACTGAGTTTGCTCTCTGGCACCAGAAAGGGAACAAAAGAAAAGAAAATGGGTATTTAGGGCTTTGGTTCTAGAATAAGACTTTCCAAATCCAAGGCTGAACTTTTCCATTTGTTTTTATCCCCCACCCCCACCCCAACCAATACTGGGAACTGAACCTAAAGGCAGGCTAGGCAAGTGCTCTGCTGAGCTACACCTATACCCTCAGCTCTGACTTTTCTTTTTCTTTCTTTGCTTCTCTCTCTCTCTCTGTCTCTCTCTCTCTTTTTTTTAGTACCGGGGATCAAACTCATGACCTTGAGCTTGTGAGGCAGGCACTGTGCCACTGAGCTAAATCCCTGGCCTTTCTTTCTTTCATTTTCTTCTTTCTTTCTTAAAGAAAAACTCTGATTGACATCAGACTTTTCATCAGCAAAATCATGTGTCTAGATCCTACAAGAAAATGAAACAATGTTTTCTAAATTCCAAGGAAAAATGATTAATTTAGAATTCTTTATCAATCAAATGTGGGAATAAAAAAGATATTTAGGTGTGAGAATATTCAGAAAGTTGGCCCACTTCTTGCAAAGGTCACTTTCTTAGGAAGTGACTTGAGGATATGCACCAACAAAACTGAGGGGATGAACCCTGCAGGAGGGAGACACAGGCCACAGGGGACAGGAGATTCCCATGGGGAGAAGTAACTGCTGGTCCCCAGAGGAAGCTGTGTAGCAATGGGGAGCAGTAAGGGAGTAGGGGCCCTTCCAGGACTGACAAATTAAGAAAACCAATCAGAAACTCTGGGAAAAAATGAAAAGATGGCTCAACAAGGATAAATAATCATAGAAAATTATTGGCTATGCATTGAACAATATTTACGTAGTACTAGAAAAGAAAGAAAAGAAGTACTTTTCCATTTTTTGACTCAAACTCTGAGCAGACAGCACTGATCTGGAATATCTGAGATAATATAAGTATGCTTTATCTTTATTGATATGATAGCCACTGGCCCCATGTGGTTTTTGAGTGCTTAGAATGTGGCTAGCTACAAATGAGGAACTGAATTCTGTCTTTTTGTTTGTTTTGTGGTATTGGGGATTGAACCCAGGGGATCCACACTAAGCTACATCTTTATCCCTTTTTAAATTTCATTTTTAATGGAAATGAAATCTATGTAAATAGGGAAGGGTGGAGGGGGTGAAGGGCACACAGGTAATGGGGGGGGGGAAATAAGAACCAAGATACATTGTGTACAGGTACAAACACCCAATGATAAATGTAAACGAATTGTATACCTAAAATGTACCAGTAAAGGAACTAAAAAAAAAAAAAATTTCATTTTTAGGGTCTCACTAAATCTCTAAGTTGCCCAGGCTGATCTTGAACTTTAGATCCTTCTGCCTCAAATCTCCTAGTGTGCTAGAAAACAAGCATGAGGGCTGGGGATTTAGCTCAGTGGTTTTGCCGCCTGCTGCACAAGCGAAAGGACCCGAGTTCAATCCCTGGTGCCAAAAAAAAGAGAACAAGCATGAGCCACCGTGCTTGGGTCCTGAATTTTAAGTCTTTTTAAGTCAATTATTTTTATTTTTATTT
>NW_004624782.1:13399566-13476964 GCF_000247695.1 Heterocephalus glaber | reverse complement strand
CTGTCACATATTGATGGTCAGCAGACATCTGCAGCTTGTTCTAACAATTGTGGTGCCTGGAATATCAGTTCCGGGTAAACAAAGAGTTGAGTAGTTTACTCTGGGACTCTAGGTCTGTTACAGATCCCTATCTAGAGTCCCTAAACTATCTGGGACTCTAGGTCTGTTACAGATCCCTATCTAGCGTCCCTAAACTAACAAGCATCTCCATCCATTAACTCACATTTTAATCACAATGGGGCTGGAGAAAAAGGAACAAAGGTTATGCAGTCCCACACTACATTCTACCAGGGAGCTGTTTATTTGTTTTGTTTTGTTTTGGTACCGGTGATCGAACTCCGAACTTGGGACCTTGTGCTTACGAGGCAGGCAGCAGAACCACTGAGCTAAATCCCTGGCCCACCAGGGACCTGTTTTAATCTTCTGTTATGCACAAGTATAGCTTTTACAGTATAAAAATACTGATTTTAAAAAAAACAACAGCAAAAACCAAATGCACATCCCAAAATCTCAAAGCTTGCCAATTAGAGGAAAGTCAGGAAACAAACACTATCCAAAGGAACACTCTACTTAGGGCTAGGGGGTAGCTCCATGATAGACTGCCTGTTTAGCATACTTGAGGCCCTGGGTTCAAACTCCAGAACTGTGGGGCTGGGAGAGGGGGATAAAGAACTCTTTAGTCTTTTTTTTTTTCTTTCTTTCTTTACCCTCTTTTTTTAGGTACCGGGTATCGAACTCAGGTCCTTGTGCTTGTGCAGCAGACAGCAAAACCACTGAGCTAAATCCTCGGTCCCACTTTACCTCTTTTTTTTAATCAGGGTTATGCTATGTAGTTCAGGCTGGCCTTGAACTCTTGGTGATCCTCCTGCCTCAGCCTTCTGAGTGCTGGGATCACAGGTGTGTGCCACTATGCCTGGCACAACACCCTACTCTTACCTAGCTGAAGATAATCTGGTTAGTCCCTCAGTAGACATCTTTCTAGAGTGCTTTCTGTATAGATTCTCATGCCTTTACTAGTCTCCTTCCAAAATAAGATCATAGCCAGGCATGGCGACACACATCTGTAATCCCAGTACTGGGGGTTGAGGCAAGAGAATCTATTAAATTCAGGGCCAGTCTGACTCTGTCACCAAAAACAACAAACAAACAAAGATCACAGCTTATGTGGTGCTTTAGTAACTGCCTGAGTTGAGCATCTCCTTTGGGGAGAAGCACTGCAGTGACCTCCAACTCCTTGTGGCTTAGTCAGGGCTCAGCAGCCTGCAAAGTTTTCAGTACCCCAGCCAGAGCCTGGTGCTTCCCCAGGCACCTGCTGCTTCCTGGAAACTCTTGGGGGAGGAAATGTACCCAAGTCCCAACCAACAGCTCAGGGACCACAGATTCGAAGGAAACCGCCCTTCCAGCCATCTCCTCCTCTGCCTCTTCTGTGCCCCTGTTCTCAGGCACATTCTTATCTGACACCAGCCAAGATGCAGGAATTCCCGCTCTGGGCCCCCCACATTGTTTCCTGCCTTAGCCTTGCCCTGGGCCCCCAGGCCTCATCTCAGGGTCCCACGTCCCCGCCCTGTGAGAGGACAGAAGGGTGCAGCAGGATGCAGGGTGGGGTGGGTGGAGCCAGGGTCCACTTCCTTTCCTTTTGGGGCCCGGTTCCCCCAGTTGTGCCTGAGCCTCCGCAGGAGTTGGTGTGGTCGGCCCAGCCCTGTGCAGTATCACCTAAGTTGGTAAGAAGGTGTGACCTGGGGCACAGCGGCCTTGGAGGGGCTGGAATGGCCTGTCTTGAACAGACCCTGACAGGTGATGGAAAGAGAGGATGGGGCCAGTGGGCTGCGCAGAAGTGGGGAGGCCAGGAGGGCAGGGGTGCTGCCGGAGCCCGAGCAGCACAGCTGGACAGAGTGATGCATGGGCTGGGCCAACAGGGCGCTGCTGCGTCTGGCCCCCTGTTGCTTCTGATAATAGAAAAACAAGGGTGGAAAAAGCCGTTAGACCGCACGCTGGGCCTGGCAGTTGGCAGGGAAGTGGGCAGGAGAGCAAGTCCTGGCCAGGGCTCCCCCCAGCCCCAGTGTGTTCTGTTTCTTCAACTTCCCCAGCTCGGGTCCCAACTCCTGCTCATGCCTGCTGCCCTGGAAATGGCCCTGCTGCTTCTCTTCTTTGGGAGCTTCTGGAGCCCGCTGGTGAGTCCACAGGAGACTTTGCTGATGCCCATCTTGGGAAACTCCACTTCTTTAGTCTCGGACTCAGCGACCTCCATGGAGCCAGTGACGAGGGCCTCTTCAGAGCACAGCGCAAGCAATCAGGTCTCCACCCCAGCCCCCTCCACTCCCTTTAGAGACAGCGAGGTGCCCTCTCTTGGGAGTTCTGTTGGTGCCAGCACTGGCCCTGCTGTGTCTGAGCCAGCGCCCTCCAAGGTGGATTCTACCCAGAAGCCATCAGAGCTGGAAATCTCTAGTGCAACCAGTGGCCCTGCTGTCCCTGTAGCAGTGAGCTCTCAGGGACACCCCACTGTGACAGGTGCAGCCATGGCATTTACCTCTGTGGAAACCTCTGGTGGGACCAGTGAATCCTCTGTCACCATGGCAACAAACTCTCTGGAAACCTCCAGTGGACCCCCTGTCACCATGGCAACACGTTCTGTGGATACCTCCAGTGGGGCCAGTGGAACTTCTGTTACCATGACAACTAGCTCTCCAGAGCCCTCCAGTGGGACCAGTGGCCCTCCTGTCTCTATGACAATCAGCTCCCCGGTAACCTCCAATGTGGCCAGCAGCTCCCCAGTCTCCACCATAAAAGTATCCATGGTGACCACCCCAAAGCCTTCCACAAGCACAAGCACTGAGCCCTCTACAAGCCCAGGCCAGGGGCGGAAGGGCATGATGCTGGTGCCCCTGCTGGTGACCCTGCTGGTGGTCATGGTGCTCGTGGCACTGTTCCTGCTGTGGCGCCAGCGGCAGAAGCGCCGCACAGGGGTCCTGACATTGAGCGGCGGCGGGAAGCACAATGGGGTGGTGAATGCCTGGGCTGGGCCCGCACAGGTCCCTGACGAGGAGGCTGTGACAGCAGCAGTGGGAGGGCCCCTGGGTGACAAGGGCTCTGGGGTCCCCGAGACAGAGGGGTCTGCCCAGTGGCCCATGCTCACCACTTTCTTTAGCAGACGGAAGTCTCACCAGGGCTCCTTGGCCATGGAGGAGCTGAAGTCCGGGCAAGGCCCCTGCCTGCAGGGCGAGGAAGAGCCGCTGGTGGGCAGTAAGGACGAGGCTGTGGAGGACCCTGCTCCCGAGGGCCCCGCCACCGACAGGGCAGCACCTCAGTGGCTGTGAATAGCAGGAGCCTCCCTCTCAGCTTCACTTCCCCCATGCCCACACCGGCAACCCCAGGATTCTCGCTCTGCCCAGCATCTCTCCTGGGCCCCCCTGCCAGCGCCCTCCCACGTCTGCATCTGCATCTAGACCTGGCCGCAGCCCGCCCCTGCTGTTGCAGACCAAACCAGCCTGCCTCCTCAAGAATCCCTCAGTCCCCTCCCCAGCTTTCTTCACCTGGAACCAGTTGCTGAATCGCCTCGATCCCAACCTTACTGACCCAGGATTTCTCCGAGGATGCCCCTGGGGAGGCCAGATATTGGGAAGAAGGAGGAAATGACAATCCGGCCAACTCCCCAGGACAAAACTTTGTGAAGTGTGCGTACGTGGGGGCCCTCGTTAGGACATCCTACGGGAACAGCCATGAGCCCCTCTCTTGGGGCTTCAACCCTCAGCAGGGGTTGCTCTGGGCCTCCCTGGAGCCTCGGCTGGCTGGGGCTGGCTGTCTAGCTTTGCTCTGAGGGAGCCTGTGACCTCCTGAGCCCCAGGACCCAGGGATGCCCTAGCCCAAGCTACCACTCTGCCACACCTAGGGACTGGGCTGCTGGGCCTTCGACACTTCCCTGGCCGGGGTAGGGTGGTTCTTGGGAAGGCTGCCACCTGTGAGGGACCCCTCCTGGTGAGCTCTCTGTGCAAGAGGTGGCGGTATTGAAGGGACAGTTTGAAGGAGGGGGCACGATGGGGGCTGAGGAGGGGCTGCCTCAGTGTGGGGTACAGAGCCACTGGGAACACAAGTGCTCTCACTTTTGCTCAGATGCGGACTCACGGGCAACTCTAACTCGGTAGTCTGAGTCTAAGCAAGAATGCAGGCTTGACAGGCCTAGTGTGTGGTGCGCGCCTGTACTCCCGGCACTCAGGAGGGCCAGGCAGGAGGATCTCCGTGAGTTTAAGGCCAGCCTGAACGACATAGCAAGACTCTGTTGCAAAAAACAAAACAAGAGAATTCAGGCTTCTCAGAAAGATGGAATATGTGACCAAGTGCAGGCTCTCAGCTACCGCATCCCCTCTTCAAAGGCTCCCTCTCTTCAACACACGCACGCAGGCACACACACACTCACAGGCCGGAGGGGATCTGCCCGAGCAGCGGGACGGCACAGTAAGTCCCGCTGACACCCCCATGTTCTAGGGTGGGCCAGTGTCTCCCCTTTCTGCCATCCTTCTCCAGGCTGAGTGGACAGGCGGTCGCAGGGTAGCCCACGGGTGGCTGGTGTCCCCAGGCAAAGGGAATTTTGCACAGAGGAATTCCTTGAGTCAGAGGGGCAGATGCCGAGACAGACTGACCTACTAAAGGGGTGTGGGAGTGGGATTGACTGTGCTGGCCTGTGGCCTGTGCAGGGCGCCCCGGGTGGCTCCGTTGACAGTGGGAGAAGGGACAGGAAGCGTCCACAAATCCAGCGGTGCCACGTCCGCGACCCCCACTCTGGTCTGTGGCAAAGGGCTGAGCCATGTGTGTGGATGGAGCGGAGCAGATGGAAATCCAGCCTGTGCTGCCAGGCCGCAGACCCGGCCACACGGAGGCCCCTGCCCCACGCTGTGGGCACAGCCTGAGGCCCCAACAGCAGAACTCACTTGCAGAAATCCCTCAGGGATACAGCGCTGTGGCCTCAGACGTGTCAAAAAATTGCACCCCAGTTACAGGTTTAGACAATACTGCCACTCCCTCTCCTTTACAGAGGTGGTTGTTCTGAATCCTGTAGGAAGCAGGGTGGGGAAGGCACCCCAATAATGGTTCCCAGTCCAGAAAATGACAGATGTTATGAGTGTTAAAGTGGAGGTGCAGGGAGTTTCACCAAAAGAAAAGGCACGCTGCTTCTGAGGGAGGAGTGGGCTTCCCGAGAGAGTCTGTCTCTGGGACTTTGTCACCTCCACTGCTGTCTTTCTGGTGGCCACTGTGCCTGGCTCGCACCTGGTCCTCAGTGAATGATCACTTGAATGAATGAGTTAATCCTCTCAAGTGGATTTATATTTGTTTTATTTTTCCTCCCTTGGTACTGGGATTGATCCCAGAGCCTTCACACTGAGCTACGTTCTGAGGCCTTTTTTATTTTGAAACAGGGCCTCATGAAGTGGCTAAATTGCCCAGGCTGGGCGCGAACTTGTCATTCTCCTGCCTCAGCCTCCCAGACAGCTGGACCTCAGAGATTTTGAAAGCTAAGAAAGATTTTGTCAGGCTGGAAAAAGGGAAGAGCATGTGTGTAGAGGGCATGGGTGGAAAAGCCCAATGAGGAAAGTGGAGCAGTTCTTTTTTTGGCAAACGTGGAGTAAATGCTTTCCAATTCCCTAGAGGGAAAAAGAATGTAGGGGCAGCAATAGATATTGCAAGAACAAAATGGGGAAAAGAAAGAAAAGGAGAATGAGAAAAACAAGCGAATAGACAATATAGTGATAGTTTCAAATATATCAGTTCTGGAAATAGTTTTATGTGTATTTTTATGCTTGTCATAGTCACCAGAAATCATGTTTTCAAAAACTATGAAAAAAAGAAAACTATATGAAGACTTTGAAAAAATACAATACCATGTTAAGTGGAAATAAAAACAAGTTATTAATCTGTAAATATGTATGTGTCTAGTTTTGTAATAAAAATTCAAAAACAGGGCCAGGGGTTTAGCTTAGTGGTTATACTGCCTGCCTTGCAAGCGCAAGGTCTTGAGTTCTATCCCTGGTACCAAAAATAAAAAAAATTCAAAAATTCAAAAACATACACTTACCAGAGAAAAGCAAGAAGCACCCTAAATGTTTACTTAGCTAGTTATCCACAAGGTCATGGGTTTAAGTGTGATTTTTGTTTTGTTTACACTTTTTTGTATTTTTCAAATTTTATACAATAAATGTGTTACTATTACACATTAAATCAGAAAAAAAAATGATTTAAAAATGTTCCATGAGGCGGCCTGGGGTGTCTGGTTTGAGGAGAGTTGGGTGGTGGGTCAAGGCTGCATACTTCTCCAGGTCCTGGGGAGACCAGTCTGGTCCGGCCAGCAAGCTGTGAGCACCCGGTTTGGCTGGTTGCCAAGGCAACACACCTTCGAAAGGGCCCCAAGCCCTGCCCCTCTCTCCATCCTCTAAGCCAGCTCCAGCTGACCCCTCCTGTCCTCTGCCCTCGCCTCTGGAGCCTCTGTCATCTTGCCTGGCTCTTGCTGAGGCCTCCCTTCCTAACCTCATTACTTCCAAACTGCTCAAGAAGGTCCGAGATCCTCCTCTTCCTTGACTTTATTTTATTTCATTTTCTCTTATTTTGGTACCGGGGATCCAACTCAGGGTCTTGTGCTTGCTAGGCATTTTTCTCTTTTTAAAAATATTTGTGTTAGTACATATTTGCAGTACATAGTGCTTAAATTCCTCGTGGGGAGTTGATACATGTACAGAACACATCTTAATTCCTTTTATGTTCCCTTCCTCTCTTTGCTTTATTTTTTAATTGACAATAATTATTCAGCCGGAGCAGGGGTCCCAAGGCGTGGCGAGTGGGGGGGGGGTGCGCAAGGAGCAGGCCGGTCCCAGCGTGGCCCACCCCTTCAGGGATCCGGCCATCAACCCCCGAAACACAGGCTGCTGGTTTATCTGTGGCACCGGGCAGAACAGGATGGCAGCGCAGTGGCCAAGGTGTGCTTCTTCCAGTACTTTTTTTTGTTTTGTTTTGTTTGGGGGGAATCGAACTTCAGACCTTGAGCTTGCAAGGCAGGCGGCGGAACCACTGAGCTAAATCCCTGGCCCCTTCCAGTACTTTGACCCCTGCAGCAACTGTGCATGTGGAAAATGCAGGTCTGGATGGAAACCATCTGTTTATCAAGGATGCAAGTGAGGAGGCTGCGGTGACTGTGGGTCACAGGTCCCTCTTGGGCGTCTCTTGCTGTGGGGTGCAGTGCGGTGACAACTGAGGCCATTGCTGTGTTTGAGAAATGTTGGAAGAGCTTTTGGAGCTCTGAGGACTTCTGTGATCTATTCTGCAATGCTACTCTGCACAGTGAAGTCCAGTTTCCCTGCTCAGCCTCTAGCACATTCAGTGCCAGTTCAAAGACACAATTACAGGGCCAGGGATTTAGCTCAGTGGTTTCGCCGCCTGCTGCGCAAGCACAAGGACCTGAGTTCAGTCCCCGGTACCAAAAAAAAAAAAAATAAAATACCGCCTGCTGCGCAAGCACAAGGACCTGAGTTCAGTCCCCGGTACAAAAAAAAAAAAAAGACACAATTACAAACGCTGAGTACGAAGGCCGCACCAAGGCACTGGGCCGGCTGCTGGGTCAGCTCCCCATCAGTGCCCAGTCCTCCAGCGCAGCCCCTACCTGGGCTTGTCCCTCTTCAGCTTCTGAGACACGTGGGATCCAGTCATGGATCAACCCAAGGCCGGTGGAGGCTCCCTGTCAGGCTCTGTGCTCGGGACTCTGGCCTGCTCCAGTCTGAGGTCCAGGCTGGCTAACCAGCCACCCCATTAGCCACACCGTGTGAGCCTTGAGGCCTTTGCCTTTCACCTTTCTGAGCCTTTTGCCATTCCATGCAGAGGACCAACTCGGAGAGCAGCTGCCTCCCCACAACCAGGCTGTCTGGCCTAGCAGGACCTTGCCGCTTTTCTCAGTGGGCTCTGGGCCAGGAGTGCCCACTGCCCAGCCCGGCCCGTCCTGTGGGCTCCAGGCTGGCCTGCCAGAGAGGAGCGGGGGCTCAGCCTAATTCGACTTTGCTACCACTGGGGTCAGTTTAGGGTCCTCTTGCCTTTTCCCTGTGGGAATGCCCAGCATTAATTAAACCCACTCAGTATCTGCTCACTTAGCACTGTATTGCTGTGAAGATAGAAGCATCGGCCCTTCACCGCCATTTAACTTCCTTGGCATTAGGGTTTGTAATCAGAAGCAGATAAATGTTGAGCTGCATATGTCCTCTCCACTTGCTCAACAAGCAGGGCTGTCTTTATAAGAAAAATTAAAGTCTTGGTATTTTCTTTAAAAAATTATTCAAAGTTATGGGAATACGATGAGATGTTTTGGTAGATGTATACAATGTGTAATAATCAAATCAGGGTAATTAGCACATCCATCAACTTGAATATTTGTCATTTCTTTGTTGTACAACATTCAAAATTCTTTCTATTTTTTTTTTTTTTTGTACCAGGGATCGAACTCGGGTCCTTGCACTTGCGAGGCAGTCAGCGGAACCACTGAGCTAAATCCCCGGCCCTCTTCTAGCTATTTTGAGACGTGAAATGTGTTATTGACCACAGTCACACTCCCACGCCATGTGACACCAGGGTGCATTCACGCTGCACCACCACTGCTCTGCCTCCGTGTGGCGGTCATTACAGACAGTCTTGAGGACCCCAGCAGCACGGCTCACCAGTAGGAAAAGGCTCTGACGTGATGCTAAGAACTTTCCATTCCTCAAATTGTAATTTCCACCTACTTTTCCTCACAACCAGCTTCGCCAGTTTTCCCCAGTGAGGGGGTCTCACCTCCTGAAAAAATATTTCAAATACTGAATGGTATTCCAGTGTGTACGTGTACCACATTTTCTTTATCATTCTCCCACTGCCAGACACTGGGAACTCAATTCAAAAAGCACATTAGACTGAAAAAGTCGAAAGATCTGAATGAACATTTTTCAAAAGAGGCTACCCAGGGCCCGGGGATTTAGCTCAGGGGTTCTGCCGCCTGCCTCACAAGCGCAAGGACCCGAGTTCAATACCGGGTACCAAAAAAAACCCAAACACCCTAGCGCAGGGACCCGAGTTCGATCCCTGGTGCCAAAAAAAAAAAAAACAACCCCAAACAAAACAGAAGCTAGAGAGATGGCTAACAGATACATGAAAAAGAATCACTCATCGTCAAGGAAGTGGAAAGCAAAACCACAATGAGATAGCAGCTCACTCCAGTCAGAATGGTTGTTATCAAAAGGACAGAGCCGGGTGTGGTGGCGCAGCCCTGTAATCCCAGCTTTGGGAGGCTGAGGTAGCAGGATCATTGGGAATTTGAAGCCAGCCTGGGCTACACAGTGAGTTCTAGGCCACCATGAATTACATAGGGAGACCCTGTATCAAAAACAAAAACCTGCCAAACCAAACTAAAACCAAACCAACAAAAAAATGTTTTTGTGATTTCTGAAGTTGAAACAAAAACAGACCAAGCAAAAGTGGAGAGAAAATGGTCAAGCTCGGAAGTGAGTCTTGGGTTCAGGAGCCTTCACGGCGGGCGGCGGCCCATTCTCGCTCTGAGGTTTGGGGTGGGGCCTCAGAGCAGCAGTTGAAGCTGGCTGCAACGGCAGGGAGAGTCCCAGGGCGCGGTCCCTGGCGGAAGTGCACATATGCCCGCCCCGCGTCCTGTGAACCCTCCCAGCCCGCCCAAGTCCGCGGGCGGTGTCGGGGCGGCCCGGCTGCGCCTTAGCGGATACCGAAGCCGAGGCTGAGCCGACCGTGTTGGCCGTGAAGGGAGCCGCCGCTCACCCTTCCACTGCGCCTCTCTGCGGAAGCCAGCCCAGCGCCCGGCTTCCACAGACTCCGCAGCCGTCGAGATCCAGCGCGAGCGTCCCTGACCTTGTGAAGCGCGGCCTCTCCCAACCTCGCGAGACCTGGGGCTCGCTGTCCACTCCCACGGAGCCCCGAGACGCGCAGCCGCCCGCTGTCGGCATGCGATGCGGCCCTCGCTCTCGGGCTCGCAGCTCCTGCAAAGCTGCAGGGCGTCTCGCTCCCGAGGCCCTGCTGGCGCGGAAGCTCTGGCCGCGTTACTGAGTGGGGAAAACGAACCAGTGAGTGCACCGCACGGCTTGAAGCTCACACGTGGCTCCATCAGGTCTGCCCTTCGGAGTCACGCTGCCAGGCAGGCGGGCGGCGCTGTTCCGCCACAACTGAGCCTCGGCCCGGCTCTGGTGTATTCGGAGAATAAGGCTTAAGAATGAATTGGCCACTGAGGGGTGCAGGAAGACATTATCTGGAAGTGCAGGGGCTGAGTGGTTCTGGGGACATGAGCTTAATTGTGAAAACGTGAAGAGGAGGCCTGTCGTGGGGGCTCTCGCCTGCAATCCCAGGATTTGGGGGAAGGCTGAGGCAAGAGAATCGGTGACAGTTCAAGGCCAGTCTGAATTACAGCACGAGACCTTGACTCAAAAAAACCAAAAAAGGGCCAAGGATTTAGCTCAGTGGCACTGCACCTCGAAAGCGCCAGGTCCTGAGTTCGATCCCCCTTACCGAAAAAAAAAAGTTAACATTTTTGGAGATGGTTAGAAATAGTGACCTGGAGCTTAGGGAATGCGGGGTTGGAGATATGGGTTTATCTGATTATAGATAGTAATTTTCTTTTTAAATATTCTTTAAATATAGGGGCTTGTTATTTTGCCGAGGCTGGCCTTGAAGTCCTGGACTCAAGCATTTCCCCTGCCTTGGTTTCCCAGGTACCTGGGACTACAGGTGTGTGAGCCACTATGCCCAGTTTGAATAAAGGTATGGCAGGGGCAGGGATTTAGCTCAGTGACACCTAGCCTGCCTCGCAAGCACAAGGTCCTGAGTTCGATCCCTGGTACCAAAAATAAATAAAATAAAGGTGTGAATATACAAATGCATGAATTATATAATTTTAGCAGCAGAGTTGCACAGCGGAAGCGTCCTGGGCCCATAAATCATATAATTTATTACTATTGTGTGGAGAGATTATAAGTGTAATAGTCAGGACACACTAGCTGCTGTTCACAAATAACCCCTAAATCTCGGGGTCTGTCTTCAACAGAAGTTTTCTCTTTGCTTATGTAACAGCTCATTGCTGGTGTCTGGTGGGTGACCTTCCACAAGGTCATCCGGAGACCCAGGCTCCTTCTGTTTTGTGGCTCTGTCTTTGGGAGCCTCAGAGTGAGGAAGCCTGTCAGCCTTTGGGAGCCTCTCTGCCTGAGAGGGAGGAGGCTGCTGTGTTTGGGCTAGATCTGGATGCCATGCCCATCACTTTTGCCCACATTCCTGGGGAATTCAGGTCTGTGGCTGCCTCAGTGCAAAGGAGGCTGGGAAGTGTAGTTTATCTGGGTGCCTGGGAGGGAAAGGGAAGCAGTGCCTCCCCCTCAGAACACACGCCAATATCCGAGGCTGGATGTAGGAAGAAAGGCCTGCAAGAGAGGAGAAAGAGACTTTAAAAGATAAATTAGGAGGGCCAGGGATTTAGCTCAGTGGTTCTGCCGCCTGCCCTGCAAGCGCAAGGACCAGAATTCAATCTCCGGTACCAAAAAAAAAATTAAATAAATAAAAGATAAATTAGGAGAAAACGACATTTGGGAGAAGGGCTATCAGAAGCAGGCCCAGACTCAGGAGCAAGCAGGGTGCTAGGGTGGAAAGAGCCTGACCCATTTTAGGTCCTGGATGCTGCGCTAACCTGCCCCCTAGTGCAGGGCTGCAAAGACGGACCAAGGAGAGGACTGGACAACATCAAGGGTTTGGCAGCCTTCACTGTGAGCGACTTTAGCAAGAAGAGTTTCCCATGAAGTACCGGAGACCCTGTCAGCTCTTGGACCGGAACTTGCCTGAAGTCCCGACTGGTCGTTGACAGTTTGCCAGTTTTTTCTAATTCAGATGTGGACCCCAGTCTGTACTGACATGGCAGAACACCCTTGGGTGCTTATACAGAAACCTGCTGCTCACAGCCCCGTAGGCTGCAGGCCCATGGCAAAGCGAGGGCTCCTGGCTGGGGCCTTCCTTCTGCCCAGAGCACAGCAGAGGGCACCCTGAGTGAGGATCCCAGGCACCGCTCTCCTCCCTCTGCTTCTAAAGCCTCTGACACCAGTGCAGGGGCTGCACCCTTAGTGCCTCAGCCGCCCCCGATCCTGTCCCACTGGCACCACCTCGAGTACCTTAAACCTGTGAAGTTGGGGGACTGAGTTTCCAACACGTGAACTTTGGGGGGACACATGGAAACCAGAGCACTCCAGAAGAGGGAAGAAAAAAAGGAGCGGCCATTTGTGGAGTTTCTACTCTGTCACTTGAAGAATTTCCTCCCTTGATTCTCAGTATTTGAGATAAAAGAGAATGGGCTTAGGCCGGGGATTCAGCTCAGTGGCACTGCACCTGCCTCACAAGCACAAGGTCCCCAGTTTGATCCCCCATACCAAAAAAAAGAAAAACTCTCCATTTCCAATAAGGAAAGAAAGAATGGGATTAGGACCTGGACCGGGGTCTTTGGCCCTGGTTCCCAGCTCACCATCAGAAAGGCTTTCTGGCCTCACAAGGGAGCACAGGGTTTCACAGCCGCACAGCTGGTGGGGCCAGGAGGGCTGGGCGACCCAGCCCGACCCTGGGTGTGTGCGGCCCAGGGAGGCTCTGGGAGGGGCTGAGCCGGGCTCCTCCTCCTGCCCGAAGCCCCAGCCCTGGCCTGGGCCTCGGGGACACTGGAGCAGAGCTGGCCCTGAGTCGCCATGGACACTGAAGGTGAAGGGCCCCCCCATCCCCACGGCTCTGCCCCTTCTCCTCTGGCGGCCGGTCTCCTCTGTCCCTCCTCTGCCTCCCTCTGACCTCCAGGAATCCCCCGAGGCTTCTCCCCCCCTTTCTCCTTCCTGTTGGGTCCCCAGTGGGTCTGGGGTCTGGGCGTGGGGCCTTGGGCCTCGGGAGAGGGCCTGAGGAGGCCTGACTTTCAGGGCCAGTGGCCGGGTCTCAGGAGGCGCCTGGGGGAGCCGCTCTGGACTCCGCCTGGGCTGGGGGGTCAGTCGAGCTGGAGGCAAAGTCCAGCCACACATTCGGGAGGTGGGGGAGGGCCAGGCGAGCCCTGCGAGGTGAGCTGTGTGCGGAGGGGCCGGACTCCGAGTCGGGGGGCCCAGGCAGGTGTGAGGCCCCAGGCCAGACCCTGGGTTCTCCATATCTGTGAAAATGGCAGGGTAGTTTCCTGCTCGAGAGGCCGCGGGAGGACATGGGAGGGTGTGCGGGCCAGGCCTTGGCAGGGCCTGAGCTCGCCCTCCCACCAGGACCCCTCCTGTCCCAGCATCGGAGTACACAGATGCGTCCTCTGGCTTGGCCACAGAGCCTGGTCTAGGGGTCCCTGCAGGGTGACCCTCAGGGCACCTTCCATCCCCAACGCGCCCCTTCCTTCTGATGTAACGCTAGCCTGGGTTGAGTCTGAGAACCCTGGCAGGACCCGTGTTTCCACACCTGGAGAAGGGGGTTGCCACCTGGCCTTCCCGGGCTGTAGGGAAATGTCCAGGGGGCCCAATTCCACAGGGTTGGGCTTCTTTGCATCGATGGGCTTTGGGGGAGCTCCCGAACCCCAAAATATACATATGGAATTATGTGTCTTTGAGAATGTAGCGATGGATTTTTCTAAGAAGGAGGACTATGATTTTCATCAGATCCAGATTTTTAAGAGTAAATGAGGCCCGGGGATTTAGCTTAGTGGTGCTGCTGCTTGCCTTGCAAGCACAAGGTCCTGAGTTCAATCCCTGGTACCAAAAAAACCCAAAAAAAATAAAAACAAAAAAAGACTAAATGAATTTGGGTACAGTGTCATACAGCTGTATCCCAGCTACTCAGGAGGCTGAGGCAGGAAGTTCTCAAGTCCTAGGTCAGTGCAAACAACTTAGCAAAACCCTGTTTCAAAACAAAAAATGAAAAAGTTATGTGGACATAGCTCGGTGTAAGACCCTGGGTGGATTCCTAGTGTTGCAAAGAAAAAAAAAGTAAGCAGGGCTGGGGATTTAGCTCAGTGGTTTCGCCACCTGCTGCGCAAGCGCAAGGACCAGAGTTTGATCCCCGGTACCAAAAAAAAGTAAGCAACCCCCCCCATCAATGATGCCTGTCAAGGACATGCCCACCTCTGACTCCCACCGCGTATTTTAGCCAGGCTTTTTCTTTCTTCCTTTTTTTTTCTCAGTACTGGGAATCGAGCTCAGGACCTTGTGTTTGCCAGGGATGTGAGGCACCACTGAGCTACATCCTGGCTCCCACCACATATTTAGAAAAGAAGTCAGAGTTGGCGGGCCAGGGATTTAGCTCAGTGGTTCTGCTGCCTGCCTTGCAGGCACAAGGACCCAAGTTCGATCCCCCATACCAGTCAGAGTCGGGACCCTGGGTTCAGATCCCAGTCCTGCCACCTGCTAGCTGTGTCCTTGCAGACCAGATGATTGGTTTCCTCACTGACACAGTGGAAACGGGGCCTTCCCGTCGAGGTGGGGAAACTGGCACCCAGCGCCCAGCCCAGCGGGGAGGTTGGTGATGCCGCTGCCTCTCTGCCGCCTCCTGAGCGCCCAGCTCCATTTCGGAAGCCAGACCCCTTCCGGACACATCAAGCTCGACCCACCCCCACCCCCACTCCACCTTCTGAGGTCCCCAATTCTGTTCGCACCTCCCTGCCCCAAGTGGCCTGGCCCACCCACTCTGTGCCCAGGGTCGAGTTGCTGCCACTCCCCCCGCTCCTGCGCCGCCTCCCCAGGAGCAGCCTGTGCAGGGCTGGTCTGTGTTGCTCAAGGCCAGTGGCTGAGTTCTGGTTCCGGGCAGAGCCAGTGGCGTGAACCCACGGCGGCGGGGCGGTAGAGACCCTCCCAGCAGGCTCATCCCGGCCGCTGCGCCGCCAGGAGCCCAGGGTCGGAGGCCACTCCCGCCCTGTGACTGCTGGGGAGAATTCTGTAGTGATTTCCCGTGACCAGTGAGGTTTCTCTAGCGTCTCCTACCAGGGCTAGCTCATCCCCATTCTGCCTTCTGTCTGCCTCCTTCCTCCGTGCCTGAGCCCCGGCCCACCCACAAACCCCAAGCGCTCCCCAGCCTAGTCGGCACCCTCTCCTCCCCGCCCAGGCTTCTTTCCCGAGAATCCCGCTGCTCCTGGAGCTGCCTTTTGCTTTGCTCTCGCACATTGCTGCTGGCCCAATCTGGAAGTCGGTTCCCTTCTCCAGGGAGCAAAGGGAGTGGCAGAAAAGACCAGGCGAAGCTTCGGTGCCGACCAGCCTCTGCCCAGGACACCTGGGCTCAAGGACGAAGCCAGCCGGTGGCTCAGGCCTTGCGTCAAGCCCCTCACTCGCCCTGTCATCTCCGCAGGAGACGCTAAGGCGACTCTCAGAGGCTCGCAGCTGGCTCGAGGTCACCCAGGGGCAGCGGCTTCTGACTCCAAAGCACAGCTGTTCCTGATGTCAGGCACAGAGCCCTGGAGCCCTGGCCAGGGCTTGCAGAACTCTGTGACTATCGGTGTAACAACAACTAAAGTAGAGCTTATTTCGAGGTTCAAGGCAGTGTGCGAACATGGGCAGATGCGTCGGCCCTGGAGCCAGCCCAGTGCGTTCATGACATCAACTCCACACTTCCCAGCTTTGTGAACTCTGGCAAGTTGCTTTTGTGCCTCAGTTTCCTTATCTGTAAAATAGGGATAATTACAGTACCAATAGGGTGATTGTGAGGATTAAATGTATTAATATATTAAAATGCTCGGAATAGTGCCGAGGCGTCAGTTTGAGGCCAGCCTGGACTACAGAGCATGAGCCTGTCTCAAAAAACAAACAAACAGACAAAAAAACAAGCAGAAGTGCCTGGGGGGCGTGCTGTGTGCGTGGTTGCTGTGACTGTCACTGTACATTATGCCGTCCAGATTCTGCTTCGGACAAGCAGTGTCAAGCACCGCAGTCTGAGAATAAGGTAGAAAAGCAAAAACATTAAAATGAATTGTCTATGGGGCCAGGGATTTAGCTCAGTGGTTTCACCACCTTCTGCGCAAGCGCAAGGACCTGAGTTCGATCCCCGATACCAAAAAAATAAAAAAATGAATTGTTTACATGCATTTAGGTTCTTTTTCTCCCATACATTGGGGGAAACATCATTGCTTGTTTTCTGCTGCAGAGTGCTTTGATCAGTCTCACTGGATGCCACTCTGCTGAACCACAAGAGCGAAAACATGTCTTGCTCATGAGGTCCCCGGCCGAGCCTTCACCACAGGTGAAGGAGCCACTAAGCCAGCACTCTGGGAAACTGAGGCAGGATGACTGCAAGTTTGAGCCCAGGTGGGGCCAGTTCGTGACTTAGTGAGGCCCTGTCTCAGACACAAAGAGGGACAAGGCTGGAAGTTCTGGTGCTGATATGTTCCACTGTTAGGGGCTGCTGTTAGGAGCCACATAAGACAGTTATAGTCAGTCAATGATCCAGCAAGATCCAGCAGCAGCAGGGCTGTGGTGGGAAGCAGGGTGGGCAGTGCTCTGCCGCTCTGCACAGTTTGTAAAGAGGGAAATTGCCACGTGTGATGTCACGCTTTGGATCCCCTCAGAAACAGCTGCCTTTTTGTTTTATTTTGTGGTACTGAGGATTGAACCCAGGACCTTCACACTGAACTACATTCCCAGCTCTTTTGTTATATATCTATATATTCTCATTAATATATTTTTTTTGGTACCCAGGATTGAACTCGGGACCTTGCACTTGCTAGTGTTATATTTTATTTTGAGACAGGGTCTTGCTAAATTTCCCGGGCTAGGCATGATCTTGTGATCATCCTGCCTCAGCCTCCCTCCCGGAGTCCTGGAATTATACACGTGTGCCACCCTGCTCAGCTTTGTGAGTTTCATTCCCCGAGGACAGCCAGTTACAAAGGCATCACCTGAACACATCCGGTCACATCCCACAGGATGAGACTAGAACCCCTACCACCTGGAAGAACTCCTGCTGGTGGCCCCTCGGGCACAGCTGTCCCCAACAGCTCCAGGTGGTGCTGCTTTTTGGGCTTCCTCCTGTGCCTGCAGCTTTCCTGCTCTGAAGTCGCTGCCTCTCAGAGCAGCTGCTGATTAGGAGAGGCTGGATCCTCAAAGCCGAATCCTTTTTGTTGGAAATGCATGAGGCAGCCGGGGCCTGAGGAAACCAGATGTGTTTATTTAGTCTTCACCAGTGGAACAGGACGGCAACACTCTGTCTCTACACTGGGGATCAGAAGGTGGAGCTCTGAGATGGGGGAGGGAGACCCGGCAGGCGGGAGCAGCCCGGACAGTGGCGTCCAGCATGTCATCTTCTAACTTTGTCATTTTCTTCTCTGCTCTCCCCTCTACATTTCTGAACCTTGGTTTCCTGTCTATAAATATAAGAGCTCTCTGCCTCAGAGGGCTGTGGGCGGGATTGTGACTTCGTGGGGCAAGTGTCTGGTGTGGCAGCACCATGTCTGTGGCTCAGGGTCTCTGGGCTCTACCCCTTACTGGACTTACCTTGGTACACTTCAGGGACAGTGGCATCTCCGGGCGGCCCTGGGGCCAGATGAGCATTTGGCCAGCTCTCCCTGAGATTCCTTTGAGGTCAATGCCACCGTCGTGTTCTGAACACTGGGACTTGGTTGCTTTTTGTTGTTGTTATTGTTGTTGGGGGTTTTTTTGGTACCGGGGATTGAACTCGGGTCCTTGCGCTTACAAGGCAGGCGGCGGAACCACTGAGCTAAATCCCCGGCCCGGCATGGTGAATTGGAATAAGAACTGTGTATTTTGCTCTTCTCTGGTTCCTGGCACAGAGCACCGAAAACGCTTGTGATTCCCTGAGCACTGGGAATGCTAAGGGAATCTTGTTCTATGTTTGGTTTTGACCCTGGCTCCTGATTCGGGCTCCTCTGGCAGGCTCCTGGGTGGGTGTGGATCACCGGAAAGATCAAGCCAGGTTAGAAGTTGGGAGCCCTGCTATCGGGAAGGGAGTGGGGCTGGAGATGGAGCTGGTGACAGGGCGAGCCTTCTCCATGAAACCCTGTGAAGACCCTCAAGGTCAGGCTGGAGGTGTAGCTCAGTGGAGAGCGCTCCTCTAGCTGGGCAAGGCCCTGGGCTCCATCCTCAGCACTGCCCAAAACAAAAAAATCACACAAACTTCTCTGAAACAGTGTTTAGACGGCTCCTGGGCGTCCCTGGGAGGAGGCGCAGCTCACCTGAGCCTGGAGGTTGTACATCCCTTCCCAGCCCCGCCCGGGCTTCTCTTCCACCTGGATGGTCTGTCCTTCGTGTCTTTCAAAATACCCTTTGTGGCAAGGAAGCTGCTCCGCTGTGTCCTGTGAGTTGCTAGTAAGTCCTCAGACCCAGCAGAGGCCTGGGGAACCTTGGAGTGTGGCCAGCTGATGACTCGGGGACCTGCACCTGGCACAGGCCCTGAGCCAGCAGCTCTGGAGGGCAGAGCCTGCAACCCAGGGCTCGGCCTGGCCTAACTTGTTCACCTCAGAGCAGGACCAGGGAGTGTTGGAGAATTAGTTGTTGCGGAGAAAAAAACCACACACCCGGTCACAGATGTGATCTGTGTTGGTTAGAGTATAGAAAAACACCTACTTCTCCATGGGCACCGCCTTTCACTCCTTGTCTCTCCACCGTGTATATAGTACTGGGGTTGGAATCTAGGCCCTTCACAGAGCACATCCGCTAAGTCGCCCAGGCTAGGTTCAAACTCACAGTTCTCCTGCCTCGGCCTCCCACAGTGTTGGGATTACTTTTTAATACAGTGAATGTCCCACACACACAAAAGTAGACGGAGAAGTGTGATGGCCCATCACCCAGCCCCATCCTCTGGATTTAGCTAATTCTGCCTCCCAGCTTGCCATGAAGCAGACCAGCTCCCAAATCTCTTCCCCATCATCTCCCCAGCACGAATTTTCTGAAAGAGAAAGACTTTCCTTTGTAATACAGCCACAGCACCATTGTCACCATTCAGGTTTTTAAAATTTCCCTCATATTATCAAACATCCAGTCAGTGACCAAATTCTCAGGGATCTCATAAATGTTTTGTCTGTTTGAATTAGGGTCCAGTGCTGGGGTCCAGTTCTGTGGCAGAGCACTTGGCCAGCGTGTGCAAAGCCCTGGGTTCCATCCCCAGCACTGCAAGAAAAGAAAGAAAGAGGGCCAGGGATTTAGCTCAGTGGTTTTGCCTCCTGCTGGGCAAGCGCAAGGACCTGAGTTCGATCCCTGGTACCAAAAGAAAGAAAGAAAGAAAGAAAGAAAGAAACTGGGTGTGGTGGTACACACCTGTAATCCCAGCACTCAGGAAGTTGAGGCAGGAGGAGCACTGTGAGTTAGGGGCCAGCCTGGGCTACACAGCAAGATCCTGTCTCAATAAAAATGAATCCAAATAAGACCTAAACACTGTGGTCTGTTACTGTGTGTTTTGGGATTCTTTTACTCTTTTGTTTTCCTTGCAATCTACGTGTTGAAAAAATTAGTCTATTTTCTGGTAGTTTCCTGTTTCTGAATTTTGCTGATTGGAACCCCGTGGCATGATCCATTGTCCTCTGGCTTTCTTTTGTTGTTTGCTGCTTGCTGTCTTATTTACAAATGGTGGCTTCATCCATAAGTCTGATCTGACTCAGGCTCAGCTGTTTGGACAGAGCCCTTTGTGGGTGGCTGTGTGTTCTTCCGTCAGGAGGTGCCTGGTGGCCAACCGTCTGCTTCTGATAAACAATTGGTGCACATTTATTTTACAAAATATCGCATTCACTGTGGTGTCTTCATACAAGTACAGGACATATTTTGACCACATCCATCCCGTGTTACCCTCCCTCACTTCTGCCCGCCATCCTCTTGATGCTGACTTTTGATGCTCACTCATTGGGTCCATTGGTTCACTAAAGGTAAGGTTGCAAAGCTGTTTGTCTTTCATGGGCACATCGGTCTCTGATTCCTTAAGTGTGCAACTCAATGGCTTTTAGCAAATTTACCATGAGGTACAGCTGTCACTGTAAAACACAGTAAGATCTCATGGCATTTTTACTTCGTTCTCGGCTCCTGGAAACCACTAATTTGCTTCTGTCATTTCATATCAATGGAAGCGGACCAAGTGTGGTGTGGTCTAGGGTGAGTGTTTGTGCTTTTATCGGGTGCTGGGGCTGGAACCCAGGGCTTCATGCATGCTTAACATGTGCTCCTGCCCGGAGCTGCACCCCAAGCCCAGCATTGCTCCCTACTTTATGTGCTCAGGGCCAGGACTGACTCTCAGGCCGACCCTCCCAGCACCTGGATTCCTGGGACCCCACCCAGCCAGGGAGTGTGACTCACTGGACTACAGTGGGCCCGCAGCTTCCTGATGACCCTAATGGGACGGCACCGTGTAGGAAATCTCTGAGCATCAGTTTCTGGGCTTGAAAAATGGGGATCCCCCGGGCGAGGTGCAGAATGTGCTGCCCACAAACCACAGGCTGTCAGCAGCACCACCTTCTCCTGTGGTCCCCCAACCCCTGTCTCTTTCTCTGTCTTCCTGCAGTGCTGAGAAGTGAGCTACATCCCCAGCCCTTCTTTTTTTAAATCTAGAGACAAGGTCTTACTAAGTCACCAAGTTGCCCAGGGTGGACCTGAACTTGCAGTCCACCTGCTTCAGCCTCCCAGAGCACTGGGATTACAGATGTGTGCCAATATGCCCAGCCTGCCTTCTCCTCCTGAACTACTCCTTCTGTCAGCTTTCAGCCACCCAGGACAGGGACCTCCCTCCCGCAGCTGTGGCTCCACATCCGGCTCTGCTGTCTGCCCCTCCAGTTGCTGCCTGAGTTCAGGGGTTGAGTGCTTTTGATCTAGGCAGTTGCCTCAGCCTCCCTTTGCTCCCAGTCAGTGGCTGAGCCACGTGGCCCTTTCAGAAAGCTCTCAGATGGCCTCGGGAACCCATCCAGACTCGTCAGCCAAGAGGCCTGTCCATTGCACCCTGGCCTCACCTCCGCTGTGAACCCCACACTCAGTGCCCCGCTGCTGCCCGTGACCCTGAACACCTGCTTTCTGCCCCATCCCACACTGCTGCCTGGCAAGCGTTAGGCACCTTCTTTGGGGACAGTGAGTCGCTCCTTCTTCCACCTCCGCACCGCCTCAGGAGATGTGCAGTTTCTTTAGCAAGCATGCCTACTGTGTGCCAGACAGTGTCCCCGGGCTGTGCAAACAGGAACGCTTATTTTCACAACAATCTATGAGCTAATGATGGTCCTGTTGCCAGCGAGGCACCTGAGGCTTCCCGAGGCTGTCACTGGTCCATGGCCGCTGAGCTGACAGTGACAGGGCCAGCCCTGAGCCTGGGCTTGCCGCCCTGAGCCAGCATCCTGTGCAAGACTTCAGACTGCGTGCGACAGGCTGATGGGACAGGCGTCATCACACCCAGGCTATGGTAAACTAAATAATACCAAGGTGGGCGTGGAATGCGCCTGGAATCCCCACACTCTGGAGGCTGAGGCCAGAGGATTGGAAATTCAAGCCCAGACTGGGCAACTTAGCAAGGCCTATCTCCAAATAAGAGATAAAAAAAGAGCTGGTGCTAAGGCTCAGTACAGAGGCCCGGAGTTCAGTGCTCAGTACTGGGACAATTCAAAATTGCTAGCATTTGACCCTTTGGCCCTGTAAACACTGTAGGTATGTGTGGCTCAGTGCACTGGGCTCTGGGCAGACGGTTTCCCCAGAGCAGTGTGGCGTGTGGCACCAGGGACAGCAGAGAGCCAAGTGCAGACTGCTGTGGGGCCACCCTGAGCGCCCCCCAGAGGGAGGGGGGGCCTGAAAGAGGAGAGAGAGGTGAAGGGGCTTCGTGCACAGCCTCGGAGCAGCCTGGTGAAGGCCAGAAGGTGAGGGCAGGGCTGCCCACTGTGCCACCACTGCGCCTCACCAACCAGCGCCTGGCCCGGGGCAGTGCTCAAGGGTCTGTGAAGAGGATGAATGAAAACTGGAGAGGTGTCAGAGTGGGAGCTATTGCTGTGCACAGGGATTTCTGGCAAGGAGTTAGCAAAGGGGAGCAGAAATAAACAGGAGTGAAAGTGGAAAAACAGATCATATTCACACCTGTCCCAGGGGGAAGGGGACCTCGGTCCTGAACTGCCTCAGCTCTGGACAGGTGGGGATCGAGGGCAGGGCCAGAGGCACAGGAAATGTCTGTGGAGACGCTGGCCACACCAACCCCTGGGTTCGGGACCGCCCCGAGGAGGGGCGTGATGGTACACAGAGGGTGGGATTCTGGCTAAAGTGACAGAGCAGGATTCTTGCTAAAACTGGACAATTCAGAGATGAGCACAGAGTCTAAAAGAAAAGACCTTGTAGAAAAATTGGGAGGGTTTGGAAAGAGAATCCTTGAGTAAACCATCCTTTTCTTTTAAAGATGAGTTTAATGAAGTATAATTAGAGAGTGAAATTCATCTTTTTTTCTTGATTTTTTTTGAGACAGGGTCTCGCTACATAGTTCAGGCTGGCCTTGAACTCACTATGTAACCCAGGCTGGCCTCAAACTTGCAGCAATCCTCCTGCTTCAGCCTCCCAAGTGCCAGGATTATAGGCCTGCACCACCACACCCAGCTGAAGTTAATCCTTTTTTGGGGGTAGGGTACAGTTCTGAGTCAGTCAGAGCCACAGACCAGATAGGGGATGGTCCCCCAGGCACCCCTCAGGGCTCCCTGCACACCCCAGCCCACCCCCACCCCGTCTGATCTGTTGCTCTGGTTTTACTTCCCAGGATGTCAAGTGCATGGAGTCACATAGAGAGTGGCTTTTTGGATCTGGCTTCTGGTACTTAATAACATTTTTTAATTTTTATTTTTATTAGTGCATGTTTGCAATACATGATTCCATTTGCCATGGGGAGTTAGCACATGTATATAACACATCTTAATTTTGATGTCCCCTTCCCCTCCCCATGTCCCCTAGTAATAGTATTTTCGAGACAAAAAAGTGCCTATTGTGTGTAGTTGGTTCCTTTTTTTCTTTTCTGTAATGGGGGTTGAATCCGGGGTTTGCACTGAGCTACATCCCCAGCCCTTTTTCTTTTTTTGAGACAGGGCTCTGAGTCCCTAAGTTGCCCAGGCTGGGTTTGAACTCATGATCCTCCCGCCTCAGCCTCCCAGAGTGCTAGACGATTCTTTTTCTCCTGCAGAGTAGAATCCCATTTTATAGATGTATCACAGTGTATCCAACACCTACCAGTTGAAGGATTCAAATTTACTTTTTTATAAAACATCAGTGAGGGGCCAGGGATTTAGCTCAGTGGTTTCGCTGCCTGCTGCGCAAGTGCAAGGACTCCAGTTCTATCCACGGTACCAAACAAAACAAAACAAAACAAATCAGTGCAGGGGTTTGAGCCAAGTGGGTGGGAGGAGCTCTGCCTCCCTGCGATTGGGGTCCAGGTTTTTTCCCTGGCTGGATGGTGAAGACTGGTGCTGGGAGCTCGTTTCTCAGCATCCAGCCTGGACTCAGTTATAGGACTGATGTGGGGAAAGCGGGCAGGGCGCGCTGGTTCACAAGCAACATGAGCCGGGTAGCACTTGGGAGGCAGAGGCAGGAGGATCGCCGCGAGTTCGAGGCCACTCTGAACTGCATAGCGAGACCCTGTCTCAAAAAACCAATCAACCAAACAAACAAAAAACAGAAGCAGTGTGATGGGAGAAGATTGAGTGGAAGATCGGACTGAAGATTGGGAAACAAGGTCTAGGCAAGAGAGAATAAACTGAGTAGCGCACGCCAGAATGTCTGGCCTGACGTCAATTTGGAGAGCGCGCGCGTGCGTGTGCTTGTGTGCTCCCGCGCGCGCACTCGCGGACCGCTAGCTCGGCCCTGGAAGCCGAGGCCCAGGGCGGCCTCCCAAGGGCGCATCTCCTGTTCCACACCCGGCTCCGTGGCCGCGGAGAGGGCGGCGGCGTCGCGGCCTCGGGGCTGGTCGCATGTTGAAGTGCAGCGCTTCTCTTCCAGTTGGCAAATACCCGCGGGCCCAGGGCTAGATTTGCCAGAGAAAAGCAGGACAGTTAAATGTGAATTTCAGATCAACAACGGGTGATGTTTCCTTATGTTCTAGGTCCCACCTGCAGCTTATCCATTCTGGAAATTGAACCCAGGATTTTGTGCATGCGTTGAGCCACGTCCCACTCCCATTCTAACATTTCGAGACAGGGACTCCCTAAATTGCCCAGGCTGACCTTGAACTTGTGATCCTCTTGCTCGGCTTCTCAGGGTGCTGGGATTTAAACGTGCACCACCACACCTAGCTTCATGTCCTGTTTTTTAGAAATTATTTCATGCTTATCAGAATTTTAAATTTACCTAGGTGTCTGTCCTGTGTTTCTTTTACCTGCCCTGTTCGGCAACCTTGCGTGTCTGTTGCCCGGCCCCACCTCAGCCCAGCCCCCGGTGCTCTTTCTGGCCTTGGTGAATGTCGGCTGTCACCCTGACTACCTGCAGCCCAGGCAGCAGCTGTCTGTCTCCCTCCCTCCCCCCAGGCCTGCCACTCCTGCTGCCTCCTACCGCGCTGGCAGCCCTGGCCAACAGCTGGCTCCAAGAGGACTGCCCAGGCCTCAACTTCGCAGCCCTGGCCTCAGGGGCCTTCCCTGCCCGGGCCGCACTGTGGGCCAAATCCCGGGGCATCCTGGCCGGGAGGCCCTTCTTCGACGCCGTCTTTGCCCACCTCAGCTGCCAAATCTCCTGGCTTCTCCCCGAGGGGTCAAGGCTGGAACCGGTGGTGAAGGTGGCCGAAGTCCGGGGCCCTGCCCACCACCTGCTGCTGGGGGAGCGGGTGGCCCTGAACATACTGGCCCGCTGCAGTGGGGTCGCCAGTTTAGCTGCTGCCGCCGTGGAGCTCACCAAGGCTGCCGGCTGGAGCGGGCAGGTGGCTGGCACGAGGAAGACCACGCCCGGCTTCCGGCTGGTGGAGAAGTACGGGCTCCTGGTGGGGGGGGCTGCCTGCCACCGGTACGACCTGGGCGGGCTGGTGATGGTGAAGGACAACCACGTCGTGGCAGCGGGCAGCGTGGAGAAGGTGCGTGTCTGGCTGAACCTGTTCCCACTCTGGTCCAGCCCTCCCTGCTCCCCCAGGCCACTGGCCACCGTGGGGTGCAGAGCTGCGGCGGGAGGCCAGGACGGGCTTCTCCACTCCCAGCCCTTCCATCGCAGGCCAGGGAACCTCTGACTCTGTAGCTGCTGGGCATGATGTGCAGGAGCAAAGTGCAGGACCCAGGCACGGCGGCCACTCAGGAGGCTGAGGCAGAATGCTCCAGTCCAGCCATCCTGACTCCTGACGGGGTGCGGGTAGGGCCCTAGGGAGGCAACTGGATCCTCTTCCCAGTTCCCCAGCGTGCTCTGTTGCTGCCCACTGGCCTCAGACTTGGGTTCCTGCCGTCTGGGTGTCCTGGCCCGGTGCGTCATGGCTGTTGCTCAACCCAATAGAAAGCATCCCAGCATCCGGTTTTCTGTTCCATCTCGAGCTCATTCTTGGAGGGGGGTCTGGACCTGTTCCCTGGTGCGGGAGTCTCGGTGCCCATGCTCCCCTCTGCCCTACAGGCAGTGCAGGGCGCCCGGCTGGCTGCAGGCTTCTCGCTGAAGGTGGAGGTGGAGTGCGGCAGCCTGCAGGAGGCGATGCAGGCGGCCCTCGCAGGCGCTGACCTGGTCATGCTGGACAACTTCAAGCCTGAGGTAAGGCAGGGCTCCTTCCGGGGCGGGGTGTGGGGGGCCCTCACCTGCCCCATCCATGTCCTGCAGGAGCTGCACCCTGCAGCCACGGCGCTGAAGGCCCAGTTCCCTGGAGTGGCCGTGGAAGCGAGTGGCGGCGTCACCCTGCACAACCTCGCCCAGTTCTGTGGGCCCTGTGTGGACATCATCTCCTTGGGGATGCTGACCCAGGCCGCCCCAGCCCTCGATTTCTCCCTCAAACTGTTTGCCGAGGAGCCCATCCGCCCCCGACTCTAAAGCCAGAGAGGAGGCCCAGCTGTGGCTGAGGCTCCCAGGGACACTTAGGTCATCACCGGCTGGGTGCCCAGCAGGACAGGCCCAGCATGGCCTGGCTCAGCTCCACGCTGCGCCCACTAAGGCTGAATTCACCTCTGTTCCTCTCAGTTTCCTGATCTGAAAACAGGTCTAATAAATGATCAACCTGGCAGAGTTTCTTGGTGTAGGAACATCGTGAGAGGTCAGGAAATGTCAGAAATTACTCTAATTCGTCTGACCAGGAGATGGACATCTTCTCACCTGCTATTTCCATGAAGTCAGGGTGCCCCTGTAATCAGTAGTGATCCAGGAGACCATCAGGCAGGCGGCTGGCGTCCCGAAGCCACCATGGCCCGTGTTGGCCACTCAGAGAGAGGGTGAGAATGGACGCTGAAGCTGGGTGTGGTGGCGCATGCTGTGATCCCAGGACTCAGGAGGCTGAGGCCAGCCTGGGCTGCATAAGGGAGCTCAAGGACAGTTTAAACTGCACAGTGAGTCCCTGTCCCAAAAAACAATACAGAGCCGGGGATTTAGCTCACTGGTTCTGTCCCGAGTTTGACCCTCGGTACCAAAAAATTAAAACAAAACAAAATCTATCTTGAAAGAGCCCCAAACCAGCCAGGTGTAGGGATACACATCTGTGATCTCAGCTGCTCAGAAGGGTCAGGCAGGATGATTTCAAGTTTGAGGCCAGCCTGGGCAATTTAGCAGCCCCTGTTTCAAAATAAGGACTGGAGCCCCACCAAGGCCTTCGGAAAATGTAGTCTCCAGGCAGAAGACATGCCAAGCTCAGGAGTCTGCTCCTTTGTGCATGTTCAGAACACACACTGCTCTTAAATTGCTACCTTTAGATGCCTCTTTAAAGGGAACACCAGATCTTACGATTACTAATCCTAAATTAGAATAAACCTTTCTAACCAGTGTGTCCCCATTAAATGCCCTTCTCACCCTGCTACGCAAATCCCAGTTAGGATCCCGTAACTTTTTTCCTTTTTCTTTTTTTGGTACAGGCATTGAACTCGGGTCCTTGCGCTTGTGCAGCAGGCGGCGAAACCACTGAGCTAAATCCCTGGCCCAAGGATCCTGTAACTTGAGCAAAAACAGTTTTGTGCTTTCGCCTACTGAAGGTCCAGCAACTTTAAAATGCTAAATTTGTATTTTGGCCTTAAATCCTCGCATGCCGACTATCCTCCCCCTCTCAACAATGGGTATGAGATAGGATAAAGAAATAAAACTAGGAAAAAGAAGTAAACCTAGGTTAAAAAAAAAAAAAAGGCCAGGAGCAGAGGCTTCAGTGCCTGCCTTGCAAGCACAAGGTCCTGGGTTCAATCCCTATACCAAAAAAGGACTGGGGCCGGGGATTTAGCTCAGTGGTGCCGCTGCCCACCTCACAAGCACAAAGTCCCGAGTTCAATCCCCAGTATCCAAAAAAAAAAGGGACTGGGGATGTAGCTTAGTGGTAGAGCACCCTTGGGTTCAATCCCTAGTACAGGAAAGGAAGGAAGAAAGAGGAAGGAAGGAAGAAAATACAGTCCAATTCTCCTTGTTTGTTGTAGTTTGAGAAAGGTCTCAAAGTTGTTGAGCCCTGGAACTCCTGGGCTCAAACAATCCTCCTACCTCAGCCTCCCAAGTAGTTGGGGCTATAGGCACATACCACCACACTCAGCTTAACATAGACCTTTGAACAAGTATAGAATAGAGACTGCAAGCACTAACAAAGCACCGGTCACTGATGAAGCGACAGCTCTCCCTTTGAGCTGTAGTAAGTGTCCCTGATGTCCCTGACTTGCTGTCTGCTCAGCTGCTTGGCCACGTCTCTTGAGGGCCACGCTCATGTTAGGCCAGTTATTCAGAATTTGGCCCTAATCCCTGGCCGCTGCCATCAGCTCTGTGGTGGGGGTGAGAAGCAGTCCCTTCTTCCCTCTAAGGGTGCCAGGGGACTCCACATGCACACCCCCAAAGTGGAAGACCCCCCCTTCAGCTGCGGCCTCATCCCACGTGGCGGGGCACAGAGTGCCAGGCTGCGCCAGGGCACGGTGAGGCCAGGCCAGGTGGTTCCACATCAGACTCGGGCTTCCTTCCCACCCAGTGAGACCTGCGCAGGGACCTGAGTCCAGCTCCCCAACAGCAGATCCTGCTGCCTCCACAGCCGCACTGCTCAGCTCGAGCTGGGGGTCACCTCTCCCCAGGGCAGCTCCTGGAGAAGCTGAGGCAGAGAGGTTAAGGGGCCCGAGGCGACTCCTCCCAAAGGGGCTCCCTCTGGAGCTGCTGCTGTCCTCACCACCCTTCAACAGAGGAGAGAGGAGCAGCCTTCACCCACAAGGGCCCCTCCTCAGGGGTCTCAGAGGGCCCCTGTCTGCCTCGAAGGAGAAAATCTACCCTTCTTCCCTTCCTCAGCGCCAGACATCAGCAAGGGGCCCGGGAAAAGGGCAGATAAAGAAAACAATGAGAGCACACCTGTAATCCTAGCACTCTGGGAGGGTGAGCCAGGAGGATCTCAAGTTTGAGCCCAGCCTGAACAGTTTAGTGACTTAGTGAGACACTGTCTAAAAATAAAATAAAATAAAAAATACTTTAAAAGGCTGGAGATATAGCTCAGTGTGGAGACCTTGGGTTTAATCTCTAGCACAAAAAGAAAGAAGGAATGGCTGCCTCCCAAGCGCAAGGTCCCGGGGCCGGGGCGGGGTGGGGGGGGAGACTATCTCAGGTGGAGGCCCCAGATCGGCCCTGGCCGCACCTTTCACTGAGTGATGGGGGCTCGGCTGCGAGGACTCGCGGCAGAGACAGCGCTGCACGCAGCACCAGGCCGCCTGTCCTCCGCCTCCTTCTCCCTCCAGCGCCTCGCCGCCCTGAGGCCCCGGGCCGCGCCGGGCGGGCAGAGGCCGCAGTGGGACCCGGAGACCGAGGCTGCCGGGTGGGCGTCGAGGACGCACCCAGCAGGGCGGGCTTGGACCCGAGCCGGGAAGAGGTGGGCACGGCGCGCGCGGCTCGAGCGTGAGGAGACCGGAAGCTAGGGAGATGCCCCTCGCGAGCAGCAGGGGGCGCTGCGGCCCCGCCGTCCTTCCCTCGCGCCTCCGGGCACCCAGGAGAGATCGGAAGGCCTCGGTGCAGCTCCTCCACGCCCCGGCGGAATCCCTTCATCAAATCCTCATCCATTCCCGAGACAGCTCGGTGACTTTTCAAGCCCGGCGAGGTTGGCCCGCACCTGTAATCCCAGCACTCTGGAGGCTGAGACAGGAGGATCGCCTCGAGTTCGAGGCCAGCCTGGGCTACATAGTGAGACACCCCCCCCCGCCCCCCAAGAAAACCCAAAAACTTTTCAAAGCTCTGTGAGCTCCAGATTCACCCGGGACTCAGATTCTCTGTGTACCCGTCCACGGCCGGCCCTCCCGCGTGCCTCTCCCACCCCTCGCGTGCAGGCCGCGCCAATGGTAGAGACGCGGGCCTGCAGCAGAGCCTGACTTCGGGCAAACAGCTCGGTTCTGGGTCCTTAGACCCCCTTGGTGCTGTGAGCGGACACTCGCGTTCCTTCGTCTCCACCTCACCGAGACAGCAGAGCAGGTGACTGACAGCTCAGGCCTCGGCTCCCTTCGGGGGCTCCTCGGCCCTCAGCACCGTTCAGCCCCGCGCTCTGGGCTCCGGCGCGCTCCGCACTTGCAGACCAAGCCATGAGTGCTGAAGGGCCCCGCGGGGTTCCTGCAGCGCCCAGGCCCGCAGCAGGGCGGGGCAAGGGCTCCCCTGTGGGTCTCCAGCTTGGGGCCCCTCACCACCCCCTTCCTCTCGTCCAGTTCTTCAGCTAAGAGATTCGGGCCCCACCAGCCCCCAGGGAGCTATCCCACAAGTGTGCTCTTGCACATTTTGTTTGGTGTGTGCAGGCAAGTGCTGGAGCACCGAGCCACTGCCCACTGCTAATGGATTTCCGTTTTGACTGGGGATGGATCCACCGCCCTTTTTAACCTTTTGAGACAGGGTCTCACTGAGTTGCCCAGGCTGGGGATCCTCCTGCCTCAGCCTACCGAGTGCTGGGATCACAGGCGTGCGCCACCACACTGGCACCTGGCTAGATGTTTTGTTTTGTTTTGTTTTTTGGTCCCGGCGATCGAACTCGGATCCTTGAACTTGCGAGGGAGGGGGCGGAACCGCTGAGCTAATTCCCTGGCTTGGCTAGATGTTATTTAACCACAGAAAAAAGGAGGCCTCTTTGTTGGAATAGCATAGCAACATAGAAGGGACGCTACTCCTTTCTGAGTGCTTCCCACCTTAAATGATAATAACAGTAATAGCCCCTTAATCCCACTGAAAACAAAAAAATCATTTAATTTAACATTTATTTTTGTACAGACTGCTTTATTTTCTCAATACATCATGAGCCAGAAAGGGAATTCACTGACATTGGAGGGTTTTAGGGGAGGGCTGTAGTTGACATATTTTTCTATTACTCTGCAGTAATTACCTAAATGGGTGGGTGCTCTCAGAGCAAGTCATCTGCTTTACTCTGCTTGACACACGCTCCATTGGGGACCACAGAACACGCAAAAGGCTGTCTACGAGGCCTGCGGATCAACAGTCCGGGGGTGTGCTGCATATAATTACAGAGGAACAAAAACTCCATCCATAAATTTTCTGATAGTCAATTTATTCCCTTCCCCCTTTTTTATTCATTAATTTAGTTATCAGTAACTTCATGTAAAACAAAGAAAGTAAAATAATTTCCATTCACTCTTATGCCCCTGAGGAAACCACTGCTGTTCATCGACTGACTGACTGACTGCATTGCTAAGGACGTAGCCCAGCGCTCTCTGCTGGGCAGGCGCAGTCCCCCAGCCACACCCCAACACAGCTTTATGACTGTGTGCTGTGGACCCCGACATAAAGGATAGGGATCGCCTCACCACACTTTTCTTCTTCCTTGTTTCTTCTTACGTCTTTCACATTTTCATTTCAATTTTTTCTTTATTTTTTTTAGTTATATTTTTCTTCCTAGTCTTTCTATTGCTTATTATCATAGCTCTAAATAATATATCTAATATCCTCTTTCGGAGATAAAATTTTGAAATGAGATATATATATATATTTATATATATATATTTATATATGATGAAATTCACCCCTTTAAAGCGTTCCCTTGGGTGGTTCTAATATACCTGAGAATATAATTTAAAATGTATGCTTAACTTTTTTGGGAACTGCCAAAACTGTTTCTTTGTTTTGGTTTGGTTTTTTGAGACAGGGTCTTACTATGTATGTAGCCCAGGCTGGCCTTGAACTCATGAGATCCTCCTGCCTCAGCCTCCTGAGTACTGGGATTATAGGCATGTACCACCATGCCCAGCCAAAACTGCTTTTTAAAACTGATATGATAGGGCTGCGGATTTAGCTCAGTGGCACCTCAGCTTCCTTGTAAGCACAAGGTCCTGAGTTCGATCCCCGGTACCAAAAAATAAAATAAAAAGCAATGGGTAACAAAAGACCATTCCACCAACAATGTTTAGGAATTCCAGTTTCTGCATACCCTTGGCAGTACTTGTAGTCTTGTCTTCATTATAGTCATGCCAGTGGGTGCAAAGTGATATTTCATTGTGGTTTTGATTTGTATTTCCCTAATGACTGATGATGTTGAATATATACATATGTGTGTATATATATTTGATCATATATCTAGCAACTCTGCTAGACTAACTTACTAATTCTAATAATATTTTGTGACTCCCAAGTACTAGGATCACAGGCGTGCACCACTGTGCCTGGCCTTGGACGTCTTTTATTTGTTTTTCTGGCCTACACCATTTATATTTAATGTGATTATTGATTTGGTTAGTTTGACTATCATTATTTTAAGATATTAAATGTCGTATGCTTTTCTATGTTAAAAACTATGTTTAAAACAGTGCTGTTTCTGAGAAAATGACAGAAAAAACCCAAGGTACAATCTATAAAGAGGCCCATTCTGACCCCTCCAGTGCACTGCCAGGCCCCTGGCCCAGCCCAGCCCCGCGTGTCCCCACACTCCAGTTGGCGGGCAGTGCTGCGATTCTAGCAGCAAGAAGGCCGTGGTCTCCGGCTGCGCCCGCACTCAGCACAGACGCCCTCGTGGCTTGTCGGTACTCAGTCTCTCCTGCCTCGTGCTCTTCTTTCTTGCTGGTACAGCACTGGTATTGCTTGGGGTGCGCACGGCATTATGGGCAGATCCCTGTTGCCTGGGACACCCGACTCCAGTCCTGGATCCCCGTGTAGATGTGAGGGCCGTGTGTCAGCTGTGACGACAGGAGAGGGTCCCAGGGAGGCTCCCTGAAGGCCTTGGCCGGGAGGTGGCTGGGAGCGTCACCAGGCCAAGCTCTCTCCAGCCCTGCACGCGGCCTCCGCCTGCCGGTGCCCAGTCTCACTGGGTCTCTGCTGAGGCCCTCGTGGACCTGTCCGCCCCACAGCTCGGCCCTGGAGGCCTCCTGAGAGCAATCCTGAGACCTGCAGGGTCAGAACTGACCCAGAGTGCAGGGAAGGAGGGGCAGCCGTGGGCAAGGGGAGCAGAGTGGAAGGGGCAGGCTGGGGTGACGGGGTGCAGAGAAGGCTCGGGCTGGGGGCAGCAGGACGGCAGAGCGCAATCCATCTGCTATGGGATAACAAACACTGCAGACTCGGGCCTCACAGCACTGCTGCTGGTTCACCGTCTGTGGGCCGGAGGTCCACACACAGTTTGTTTCAGTGAGCACCCGAGGCTTTGGGGGCATCTGGAGACAGGAAGAAACGGACAGGGCTCCCTAATTTAGCTCCCTAATGGAGCTAAATATATCAGCTTCCCAGAGTGCTGGGTTGCAGGAGCGTGCCAGGGAGCCAGTAGGTCTCCGATTTTAAGGGCTCAGGTGGCCAGGTGGGGCCTCCCTGGATAATTGGGATAGATTCCTTAAAGTCCCTGCCCTGCCCTGCAGAATGGGGCCTTGGGGAGCTCCCTGGCCAGTGCAGAGGTGGCTGGGAGTTGGGGTGAGAGTGAGTGGGGTGTGGTCTCAGCTACTCTGCTCGAGGCTGACGCAAAGCTTCGCCTGAGCCCGGGAGTTGAGACAAGCTGGACGCCACAGTGAGACTCTCCAGTCAACAGACAGCAAGCGCGGTGCAAGTCCTGGGAGGGTTTGGGATGTCACCGCTAGGTTTTAAACAGAGAAGTTTATCATTCAGGATTTTGCTTCCAAGACTCCCTAATGGAGCTAAGTATATCAGCGTACAGTGGTAGTGATGAGACACATTGTGTCTCCATCACATGCTGGGAGCCCTCACAAACCCTCCGGGTCTCAGTGGTTAGGCGCCAGCACCTGTTTGGAGGGCCCAGCCCAGCCCAGATGCTCAGGGACTCAGCGAGACCCTGTCTCAAAATAAAATTCTTCAAGGGCTGCAGACGTAGAGGGTAGAGCAGCCCCGGGATTCAACCCCCAGCACCACAAAAAACATCTAGAGCTTGAGAACTGCCTAGATCGCAGGATTTAGATACCTTGTGTCTGAGCCTTTTTAGTTTTGGCTGCTTTGTCATGAAAAGAAAGGGAATACGTGTTGGAACTGTAGGGGGTTGGAGTCCTTTCCAGTCATGTTTAGTGAGCTCAGTCCTGGGAAACAGAGGCGGGAAAGCACTCAGGTGAAGTTAGGAGCCATGGCATAAGCCAGGACCCAGGAAGTATGGGAAAAGAGAAGAGAAGAGAAAAAGAGAGATATAGGTTTAGTTTTGTACTACAAAGACACAGCGACAGTGACTTATACAAGGTAAAACGTTAGCTCTCTATCACGGACTAATGAGGGAATAGGAGCTCAGGGGTGGTCCAAGGCCCCACAGGGACTCAGATTCTTGGCTGCTCAGCCAGCTAGGAGAAGGGTCACACAAGTGACATGGGCTGGGCGTGGTGGCGCATGCCTGTGATCCTAGCACTTGGGAGGCAGAGGTGGGAGGATGGAGGAGAGTTTGAGGCCAGCCGGGGCTAGTGAGTTCAAGGACAGCCTGAAATAACAGGGCTGGGGATTTAGCTCAGTGGCACCACACCTGCCTCGCAAGAGCAAGGTCCTGAGTTTGATCTCCGGGACCAAAACAACAACAAAACAACAAAAAGTGATGGCCATTCTTAGTTACAAAAAATTCTGGGAAATGTAGCTTATCTTCTGAGTGGCTGTGAGCCCATTTACAAATGGTGCTGCGTTTCCTTCAGAAGAATGAGACCATAGAGACTTGGGGTCACTGGGGTGTGGGCTAGGGACTGAGGTCACAGGCGAGGTCACCTAGGAGGAATGGAGGGAAGGAGAGCGAAGGCCACCAAAGCTGACCCCTGAAGAGGAGGCCAGCAGGGAGAGAGAGACAGACAGAGAGACAGACAGAGAGGGGGGAGGAGGAGGGGAGGGAGGGAGGAAACCAGGCTTGTGTTGAGTCACAGAGGCTGAGGAAAGACAGTTTCAAAAAGGGAATCAAAATATGTAATGGTAATGCCGCCTGCAGGGAGTTTACAAGTGTCCTTTGACTAAAATCAGCTATATTGCCTAGGCTGGTCTTGAACTCCTGGACTCAAGTGATCTTCCTGCCTCAGCTTCCTGGGGGCTGGGACCGAAAGTGTGTGCCACCAGACTCGGCACATGATGGGAGAAATCGGAAACTGTATGAAGAAACAGTCATGCATCTGTGTGTGCATGTGTGTGTGATATTGTAAACGGAGCAATCTGACATGCATGTCCCCACCACAAAACATCTACAAGTGCTGTATAAAAGTAAGCATGCAATCTTTAAAAGGGGAACTAAATGATTAAAATGAGTAATTGATAATATGAAACAGGAAAAAAAGGTCCAAAGGGGTAGGGGAAGTGGGAGGGGAAGGGGAAAGGAAAGAAGGGAAAGGAAAAATTATGAGAAAGGAAATAATGGAAACAAAGTCTTTGTAAATAGGGAAGGGTGGAGGGGGTGAAGGGCGCACAGGGAATGGGGAAAAAATAAGAACCAAGATCCATCATGTGTAGGTACAAGCACCCAATGATAGATGTAAACGTACTATATACCTAAAATGTACCAATAAAAGAATTTAAGCAAAAAAAAAAAGTTAAGGGGAGCTGGGTATGGTGGCATGAACCTGTAATCCTAGCACTCTAGGAGGCTGAGGCAGGAGCATTCAAGCTGAGCCTCTGCAACTTAGCTAAGGAGGGGGCGAAGGATGAACTCAGTGTAAAGGTTCTGGGCTCAACCTCCAGTGTTGCACCAAATCGAGAGTTGAAATGATCTTCCAGAGACAGGAGAGTTGGGTAAAATAAGAAAGAAGTTTATTGCCAGGCCATGGCCAGCTTCAGAAAATGAGTCCTTATAGACAGACCTCGAGCTAAGACAGTCTCTCCTTTTTATACCTTGCTCACAGGCTACAGGGCAGCCTAAGTTGCAGTCATACAGAATGTAGCAAGGATGTGGCAAAGCGGCATTGGGCAACTTTCCATGGTTTCTAGGTTGGGGGCTTACATAAACAAATCTCAAGGCTGGTTTCTAATCTTTCCGGGAACAGGCTGCCCCACAAGAGAGGGAAGGCCCACCCAGGGTTTCCAAACAGGGACAAGTTGACAGAGTTCATGAACAAATTTTTTACAGTAATTATCCATTCCAAGTTATGTTTGGCAACTCTTTCTACCTCACCAGCACCGAAAAACAAAACAGAAGTAAGAAGAGGCCGGAAGGCACATTTACAGAGGAGGTGGAGAGGTGCTGGGAGGGACGAGGCCTGCGCTGCCAGAGCAGAGGCTTGGGCTTAGGTCCACCCGAAGATCGGAACGAGACCCTGTCCCGGAAATTAAAAACGGAGACCCCCCTGAGAACGCTCAGAACCTTAAAGGGGGACAGCATCTGACTTCCAGCCCAAGAAGCCCAAAAGATTTGTGGGTCTTATCCTGAGGTCTGCTGACAATAAAGGACCCTCCTGAGAACCCAGAACCAAAAGCTTGCTCTAGGGCCGGGGATTTAGCCCAGCGGTTTCGCCGCCTCCTGCGCAAGCACAAGGACCCGAGTTCGATCTCCGGTACCAAAAAAAAAAAAAGCTTGCTCTGGCTTAGCCCAAATACAATTAGCAAATAATGTGGTCCAGAGTTGGTAATGTCCCTGAAGCATCCTTTTTGAAGCAAATATATAATCTCTCGAAAGCAGCTCTCTGTTACCAGGGCAAAGTACCCGAGAGAGTTAATTTGTAAAGAAAAGGATTTATGATCATTCATTATTATTTTCAGTTGAGGACTCGGGTCTCCCTGCATTGCCAGGACAGGCCTCAGACTCACAGGCACACGTGAGGGGGCTGGGCCTACAGCTTGTGCGCCACACATGGTCACCGGTCACCGGTGGCTCCACGCAGACTGCTCGGCTGGTTTGCTTTGTGCCTGCGGCCGGGGCGGCAACATGGCGGGAGGGTGCGGTGGAGCAGAATCATCAGGAGCTGGGGACTGAGGGGACTGAGGGGCTCCACCAGCTCCCAGTAGCATCGCCCCAGGGAACAAGCCTTAAGCAGGTCTTCTGAGACGCTAAGGTCTAGATCGTAGGACCCTGTGGATTCCGGAGCTGAGGCCCTGCTGAAGCAGAAATCGCAGCCCCAGATCAGCCACACTGGGACAGTATTGTGAAGGAGCCAGAGCAAGGGACCCACCAGGCACGTGGTACCTGTGTAACCAGCCCTGGAGGCCAGCCTGGGACACAAAAAACAAAACAAACAAAATAAGACAAGCCCTAGAACTCCAGGGATCAGGGTTACTTAGTAAAGGACCACGCAGTAAGTAGGTTTAAAATTCTAAACACAAAAAAGGACTCCTGGTGAGAAAGGAGTGAGATAGAATTAGAATGAGAGGGACAGGCTGAGGGGACACTCGGGCAGAGCAGCTGTCTAGTAAGGCCTGGTCCTGGGTTCGAGCCCAGGCATGGGACGGTGGAGGGGCTAAAACTGAGAAGGACCCCAGAGGTGGAGCCTGTCTTGTGATTCTAGGACTCTGGAAGTGGGGACAGGAGGCTCACCATGAGTTCAAAGCCAGCCAGGGTCACAGAGTGAGACCCCTCTTCAAAAAACCCTTAAGTATTAAAACAGAGAAAGGATAAAACTAGTGTCCACCCACATTCATCACCCTTCCCTTGGGCTCCCGTTGTTTTAGATCAGGTTCTGGGGACATGTGTTTCAGGATCACATGCACTGCTCCACGTCCGCACACCCACTCTCCCATCCATCCACCCACCCACCCATCTGTCCGTCCGTCTGTCCCCCATCTTTCATTTTACAGCACCCCCCAACTTACATGAAGAAAAGTCCCAGCAGACCGCCAGCTCTCTCATCGGTCAGAGAGAGAATGAGGCCTCAGACTCTGAGAAGCCTCCCTGAAGTCTCGGGGACGTGGTGGGTGGGGCAGTCTGGCTCCGAGGCCCTGGGGGCCCTTGGCTCCCGTGGGGAGAAGCCTCGCGGCCCAGCCCTGCCAGCCGAGGGGGACAGAGGGGGACGGGGCCCTGGTGCCTCTGGGGCCCTGGTGCCTCCGTCCTGTCAGTTTGCTTGTTGGTTGGTTGGTTTGGTACCGGGGATCGAGCTCAGGACCTTGCGCTTGCCGGCCAGGTGCTGCCCCGCTGAGCTGCGCCCCCGGCCCCCTCTATCAGTCTTGTGTCCGTTTTACCCCAGCCCTGCCCACATCCTCCGACCCCTGCCCTGGAAAGACAGCGCTAACCTGGGTCTGGGCCTGGCCGCTCCTCACGCAGCCCTGGCTCGGGGAAGGTGACGGCGAGGGAGGAGGCTGGCGGGCTGCTCCGCCCTCTGCCCGGAGCCCGCTCCTTCGCTCGCTCCTTCCTGCACCCGAGGGGCTGGAGGGTCCAGCCGTCCGCCTCCGGAGCGGAAGCGCAGGGCCGGGCCCAGGCGCCGGGCCGGCTCTCTCCTCTTGCCCCACGTCTCCGTCTCCGGGAGAAGGCTGTGTAGCGTCTGACGCTTTCCCAGATTGCCGACTCGTCGCCCTCCCCCTCCACTCCCCAGCTCTGGGGCTTGCGCTCAGGGGCCCCCTGTCCCCAGCTACATCCCCGCCCTTTACTTTTTATTAGGAGAAAGGGTCTTGCTACATTGTTGCAGACTGACTGAACTTCGTCCTCCTGACTCGGCCTTCTGAGTTAGCTGGGAGTTGGGCCAGGTTACTCCGCCCGGCCCTCGGCTTTTAATAGAGGTAGAGCAGAGTGGGTTGTGGCTCAGAAGTACAGCGTTAGCCTGGCACCAGCGGCTCTGGGTCCTGGGTTCCACCCCCAGCAGCGAAAAAGACTTTTTTATTTTATTTTTTTTATTTATTTTTGGTACCGGGGATCGAACTCAGGTCCTTGCGCTGCGAGGCAGGCGCCGGAATTACTGAGCTAAATCCCTGGCCCAAAAGACTTTTTTAAAGTAGAGTTTACGGTCAATTCCACCAGCAGGCAACAAGTCTACTTAAAACTTAGTAACTTTTTCTGTGTTGTATTATTTTCATGTTTTTACCTTCTGTTTACAGCTTGTGATACTGACTTTCCGAGGTCAGTCCCCCGCGCCCCCCCGCCCCCCCGTTCCCTCTCGGAAGGGACAAGTCTTCCCGCGGTCCCGGCCGGCGGCGGCTGCTCGGCCCCGGGTCGGGTCGGGCTCCCGCGTCCGCCGTCGCTCAGGCTGCGAGCCTCGGCCCCCGGCCCGGCGAGAGCGGCGCTGCAGGCCCGGGCCAGGGAGTCCGCCAGGGCGGTTCGGGAGCCCCGCTGGGCCGGGCTTCCCGCCTCCAGAAGGCGGAGAGCTGCTCCCGGGTGACCCGGGGCTGGAGGCCCCAGTCGGGCTCGGGGCTCCCGGGCCTCGCGGCGGCGTCGGGCCCGGCGCAGCTCGGCCTGCCGGGGGGTGGCGCTCCATCCCAGGGCGGGGCGCCGGCCAGCAGCGGCTCCTCGCAGCCGAACCAGCACTCCGAGGGCTCGCGCGCCGAGCCCGCCGCCGCGATCCACAGCTCCCCACCCGGTCGCCACTCCAGGGCGGGCGCGCGGCACCCGGGGCCGGGGTCGGGGCGCGCGGCGCGGCGGAGCAGGCGCTCGGCCAGCGCGGCCGTGCTCAGCATGAGGAGGGCGGCGAGGGCGGCCAGGCCCAGCAGGATGGGGATGCAGGGGCCGCAGGGCGGCGGCGGCCACGAGGCTGCCTCCTCGGGGCTGCCGAGCTGCGCGGGGGGCGAGGGCATCTGGGGACAAGTGAGCGGGCGCGGCCTGGAACGCAGCACCGTGGGAGGCTGAAGCAGGAGCTTCTCTCGGAGTAATAAACAAAGAGGCCTAGGGTGCAGCTCAGGGCACAGGCACTGGGTTCGAGCCCCTGGAGAAAGAGAGACAGACACAGAGCAAAGGGGACTCAGAGAGGATGAGAGCAAGCAAGGGGAGGCCAGAGGGCAGGCAGGGCCTCCTGCGGCTTCCCAGCCCCTTAGGGGACAGCACCCCCCATCCCTGGAGAAGACTGACGCCCCTAAGGGCCCCTCCAGGCCCTGCTCCGGCTTGGAGAGGAAGCGGGGCTGGGCGGGGGGACTGAGCAAATGCCTCCGGGGTGCCCCTCGGTCCGTCCGCAGGGGCCTCCTGCACCCCACTCACCTCGGGCGGCCGGGCTCCTGTCCCTCCTCAGGGCCACGGTCCCTGTGCATACCGGGGGGTGCACGCCGCTTCAGATGAGGGCGGAAGGGAGGCCACACCTGTTGCGGGGCAACTGCGCCCCAACTCTCCTGCCCCACAATGTTTCCTAGGTGACGGGGGATGTGGTCACTGCGGCGGCGGGGAGAAGTTTCCTGTGTGAGGTGGGGCCCGGGATGGGCAGCGCCTGCCGAACTCGGCCTCACCCCGCCAAACGTTCATCCTGAGGAGGGGAAGGGGCTGCAGAGACCACCAGGCTGCGGCCTCTGCCCGTCCACAAACCTGTGCTGGCCTCTGCCCCCGCCCTCCGTGGCCCAGCTGTCTTATTAACACAGGTCTCATCTCCAGACCTTCCTCCGTGTTGAGAGGTGGAGGCGCCTGGGGCAGAAAGTGATGGGACCCAGGGGAGCCTGGAGTCCAGGAACCTCCCGGAGGTTGTCTTGTGTGACAAACTCATCGGCCGATGACGAAAGCATGGTCTACAAATGGGAAGTGACACGCCCAAGTCACAATCCACGGGTCTGTGTGTGTGTATCTGTGTGCGCGGCAGGAGGGGTGAAACCAAGGGTGGGACAGATATAAATACCTGCGCTGGTGAGCTCGCTGCGCACAGCTCTTCACTGGTACTCCTGTCTGTCCATGTGTCTGCAAAGTGACAGCCGCTTAATGGAACCGGTTGCAGAAATCTGTTGGTGTTATTGTCTCACAAAGCTGTCACAGGACCAGCCTGCTTCAGTCTGACTGGCCTGGGGTTCGGAGGGAGAGGCCAGACTGAGGCCTGGGGAGTAGCCCGGAGCCGGGGAACCTGGGGAGCCCCAGCACTCAGCCTCTGCCCCCTGCAGAAACCTGAAGAGGTTAGAATTTGATGAGATTGCAAATCTGAATTGAATAGTACTAACGTGTACTGTAGGGTTTGGTTTGTTTTTGTTTTTTTTTAGACAAAGTCTCACTATGTAGCTCAGGCTGGCCTTGAACTCACTGTGTAGCCCAGGGTGGCCTTGAACTCCTGGGATCCTCTTGCCTCAGCCTCCCTAGTGCTGGGATTACTGACATGAGTCATCACACCCGGCTTGAAGTGTACTGTGGTCTTGAAAATGGTTATGATGGTAAGTTTTTTGTGTTTTTTTTAATAATTCTTTTTTGTTTTCTTTTGGTACTAGGGATCAAACTCAGGACCTTGCACCTTCGAGGCAGAGGACGGAACCACTGAGCTAAATCCCTGGCCCCTACGATGGTAAGTTTAATCTTTTTTTTTTTTTTTGGGTACCGGGGATCGAACTTGGGACCTTGCGCTTTTGAGGCAGGCGCCAGAACCACTGAGCTAAATCCCCGGCCCTGGTAAGTTTAATCTTTATGTGTAATTTTACTATAAGCAAAAAATGATTTTATTTTTTAAAAAACCTAATAAGCCTGGCATGGTGGCACACGCCTATAATCCCAGCACTCAGGAAGCTGAGGCAGAAGGATCAGCACAAGTTTGAGGCCAGCCTGAGCTACAAATCAAGACTTTGTCTCAAAAAACCAAAACCAAAAAAAAAAAAAAAAATCTTAAGTTAAAAAAAAATTCTAATAAGAACATTAGGTTTATTCTTTTAATCTCTCCTTTAAAAGAAAAAAGGCGGGCTGGGGATTTAGCTCAGTGGTTCTGCCTCCTGCTTCGAAAGCATAAGGTCCTGAGTTCGATCCCTGGTACCAAAAAAAACGAAACCAAAACAAAAAAAGGCAAAGAGTAGCCAGCCATGGTGGCACACCCTGTAATCCCAGCATGTGGGAGGCTGAAGCAGGGGGATCACTGTGAGTTTGAGGCCAGACTGGGCTACATGGTGAATTCAAGACCAGCTTGAACTACATAGCGAGATAGCTAGACCTTGTCTCAAACAAACAAACAAACAAACAAACAAAAAAGCGAATATGGTATCTAAAAAGAGTAAACACTGAAAACTAGAAAGTTCAGATGTAATTTTTATGCTACTAAAAAATCACATTGGCTGTTTTGATTCTTGTTTTTCATTGCCTTTTATTTTTAAAAAAAGTTTAAATATTTTAACTGGTTCTTTAAAAAATCAAACAGGAATTATCATATGATTCAGCCACTCTGTTTCTGCATATATACCCAAATGGACAGAAATCAAGGGTGTATGTTTATAATCCCAGCAGTATGGGAAGCTGAGGCAGGAGGATCCCAAGTCTGAACCCAGCCCAGGGAATTTAGTAACTTAGCGAGACTCTGTCTCAAAATAAAAAAGAAAGAGCTGGGAATATGACTCAGTACAAAGGACCTGGGTTCAATCCCCAATGCTTGAAAACATACCGAGCAGTTATTTTACACTCATGCTCACTGCAGCATTATTCAAAACAGCCTAAAAGGTGTCCAGGTGTCCACGGGCAGATGAATGGACACCTGCACTGTGCTGTGAGCCTGGTATCATTCAGCTCTCAGAAGGGGGAATCCGAATACCCACTACAGCATTCGTGAGCCTTGGAAACAGAAGCTGGGGAAGGTGGGCCAGATGCAAAAGGCCCCGGAGCCCAGGTCTGTGACTGCCTGAACAGCTACCTTCTTGGACGGAAGGAAAGTGGTGGTTTCCGGGGGCAGGAGGAAAGGGAGATGGGGAGTCACTGGCTTTTTGTTTTGGTTTTGGGGCACAGGATGGAACCCAGGACCCTGGCCGTGTAAGCACACTCTCCTCCACCCAGCTGCAGCCCCAGCCCAGGGGTTAATGTTTAATGGCTGCAGGCTTCAGTTTGGGAAGATGGAAACCATCCTGGAGATGGGTGGGGGTGGCTGGATGCCCCACACTGTAAATGTACCTATGCTGCTAAACTACGCATGTAAAATGGTTAAAATGAACTGGGCACGGTGAGACCCACTTGTAATCTCAGCTGCTAGGGAGGCTGAGGCAGGAGGATTTTGAGTTCAAGGCCAGCCTAGGTAATTTAGGATGACTCTGTCGCAAAATAAAAAGGGATGGGGGCTCAGCGGTGGCGTGCTTGCCTGGGGTATGTGAGGGCTTGTGTTCAGTCCCCAGTATTGCAGGAATAAAAGGTTAAAGTGGTAAATCTCTTGGTCGAAATCCAGGGTTCAGGCTTGTTGAAGGTATTCTGAGTGATGCCAGGGCACGGCCAAGGCTGAGAACCCCTGGTCTAATCTGATCTTTGGGAGTCTGACAGCTTCTGTACTGTTAGGTGACCAATGAGCGTCTCTTGTTGAGAAACTGTCTCTTTGGAAGGCGGCAGTGACAGTGTGGAACTCCACACCCAGCTGTGACTTGCTGGGTTGAACTTCTCGTCCATGATGGATGAGTGACTATTTCTCTTGGGGACTTGGGACTGAGATGGAATGACCCCCTGGGTCACTGAATCTGTTCCCTGTAAAAGTTGAAGCCAAGTGTGGTGGTATGTGCTTGCCATGGCAGCCACTCTGGGAGGCTGAGCCAGGGGAATCACAGGTGTGAGCCCAGTCTGGGCAGCTCAGTGACTTAGAGAGACCCTGTCTGTTATGTTTATATCTAGATGGCCTCTCAGAGCCTCGGGTGCTCATAGGTGGGGTTTGGGGAGGTGACTGGATTGTGGGGGAGTGGTTCTCATGAGTGGATGAGTCTGCTGATGAATTTATAGCTAAATGTGATTTGGGAGGGGAGCCTGGCCTGAGGAGGCATCACTGGGGGCGTGGCCTGGAAGGGTCTCTCTCTCTCTCTCCCTCTTCCTCCCTTGATCCCTCTCTCTGCTTCCCGCTGCCCTGCCATAAGCTGTTTCCCTCTGCCATGTTGCCCTGCCTTGGAGCCAGCCAGCCATGGACCGAAGCCTGCAAACTGTGAGCTGAATAAACCTTTTCTCCTTAGATTTGTGGGTGTCAGGCATTGTGTCCCGGCGACAAGCAAGTAACTAAGACACTGTCTCAAAATTTAAAAATTGAAAATAAAAAGGTTGGGGATGGATCTCAGTGTAAAGGATCCAGGTTCAACCCCCAGTACTGGAAAAAGAAAGTTGGGAGATGTCAGCGGCCCCTCTCCATTTCGTGGGAGACAGGGGCGGGGAGAAGAGGTGATAGTGTCCACAGCCCCATCTCCCGTCCCTCCTGATGCCAGTTATATTCCTGTCTCTGGGTTCCTGTGTCCTTACAGTTTTCCCTTGTGCTTAATAGTTTGGGTTGGGTTTAATTTATATAACCCTAGGCCTCTTTCTTAGGTTCTAGATGGCAGACAACTCAAAGTGAATAAGTAAAAAACAGCTTTATTATTGTTGCAAAGCACATTTCTTTTTCTCTATTTGTATAATATTTTACAATAAAATGTGTTTTTAAAAATCCATCATCTCCTCCTTCTAAGTCTATTCTTTTTTGTTGTTGTTTGTTTTTGGTACCAGAGATCAAACTCGGGACCTTTCACTTGTGAGGCAGGCAACAGCACCACTGAGCTAAATCCCCAGCCCCAGAGTAATCTTTAAAAATATGAATCTGAAGAGGCCAGGGATTTAGCTCAGTGGTGCTGTTGCCTGCCTCGCAAGTGCAAAGTTCCAAGTTCGATCTTCTGTACCAAAAAAAAAAAAAAAAAAGAATCTGGGGCTGGGGATTTAGCTCAGTGGCACCACACCTGCCTCACAAGCTCAAGGTCATGAGTTCGGTCCCCAGTACCAAAAATAAAATTTTTTTTAAAAAAATACATGAATCAGATCCCATTACCTTCTTGCTTTAAAATCTTTGAATGGGGGCTGAGGATTTAGCTCAGTGGTTACGTTGCCTGTCTTGAAAGCGCAAGGACCCAAGTTTGATCCCCAGTACAAAAAAAAAGCCAAAATCTTTGAATGAATAGTTGATCAACATCATCAATGTAAATTACTTCATTTAACCTACATGGTCCTTCATAAAGTGTCTCCAAAGCCAACTCTCCAGCTTCAACTTTTCCACTTGCATCATATCACATTCAGACAACATCACAGCTCCCCAGTTAACTGTCTGACTTCCTCATTGTACATGCCTATTCAACCACCCTCCTACCCATCCATCCATCCACCCATCCATTTATCCATCCATCCACCCATTGATCCACTCATCCACCCATCCACCCATCCATGCATCCACCCATCCATCCACCCATCCATTCACCCATCCATCCATCCATCCATCCACCCACCCACCCATTCACCCATCCTCCCATCCATCCACTCATCTACTTACCCAGCCAGCCATCCACCCTGTCCCTCCATCAAAAGTCTAGTGACTTGGCACCTTACCAGGTGCTGCCATGCATAGCCTCTTTCTCCCTTGAGATTCAAATGCTCTTCATCCTGCCTCACTTGTATTTGTCCATCAAGACTCAGCTAAAACATTTTCCCATGGACACCTTCCATTACTTCTCCAGAGACTAAGAAGAGATGGAGCTCTCCCTGTGTTGGGGGAAAGGGTGTTTGGGGAGGGCTTCAGGGAATAAGTGATGCTTGTCTGTCCATCCAGGGTCTCCTAAGGAATGGCTCCACTTCTAGGCTTGATTCTAAGAAATACCAGGAACTATGGGGATGGATTGGCCCAGATTTGGGAAACAGGCAGGCAAACCAAGTTCATTGGCTGACACAGCATGTGGAATGTGAGACTCAACGTCTAACTATCAGGAGGAGCAAACAGTGTGGGTTGGAGTGCGTGTATGAATGAGGGAGCATCCACACCTGCACGTCTGTGTGCTTGTGCTTGACTGTGTCTGGGGAGTTGGAATCCCTGAGGATGCCACGGAATGGAGCTGCAGTTGGTGGGTTAGGCTCTGAGAAGAACCTGGGGTACTTTCAAGTGGGTCTCCTCACTTGCTGCAGAAAAATTTACACTGTAGGGCCGGGGATTTAGCTCAGTGGTTCCGGTGCCTGCCTCACAAGCGCAAGGTCACGAGTTTGATCCCCAGTACCCCCCCCCAAAAATTTTACACTGTCAAGGCAGGCATGGTGGTGCACAACTATAATCCCAACACTCTGGGAGGCTGAGGCAGGAGGATTGCAAGTTTGATCCCAGCCCAGGCAACTTAGCAGTGTAGTGAGGCCCTGTCTCAAAAAACAAAGCTTACTGAGAAGGCTTTGAATTCAGTCCCTAGTCACACACACACACGCACGCACGCACGTACGCACGCACGCATGCACGCATGCACGTCAATCCTAAACTGTGTTTGCAACTTGGCTACCCATAAAACTGTGTTGGTTTTGTCAGTAAAACTGCAAATCCAAGCAGTATTTACTGAGTATCTGCTATGTTGAGGCATGGGCTAGGCAGCAGGATCCGGCGTCAGACACAGGCCTTGCTCACGTAGCATTCACTTGGCAGACACATAACCACGCAATGTCAGGCCTGTGTCTGGAGCCCTGGCCACAACAGCCCAAGCTCCGCTGGTCACACACCTGTAGGTACCATCCCTGTGGTGTAGAGTTCTTAAGAGGGCTTCTTGGATAAATCTGCTCAGTTTATTTGGGAAGAACGCAGACAGGCGGGCAGGAAGCAGGCTTTTCCAGCAGGGCAGCCGCTCCAGAGGACAGGTGTTTGCCAACCTGGAGGCCACTGTTCTGGGTGCTCCGGGAAGGTCTGGATGATACCGAGCCCAGAGCAGAGGTGTGAGGGCTGGAGACGCGCTTGAGAGTCTGCACAAAGCGTTTGCTGCTGGCCCCAGAGCCCGCCCCCACCTGTCTCCCAGTCCACATTGAAGCTGCAGCTCAGAGCCCGGATCCCGAGGTCTGGGCTGAGGCATCTGAGAACCTCCACCCGCCTAGCGTGGGAAGAGGCAGCCCTTTGAGCTGAGCATTTCAAGACATTTCTGTCACTCCCCAGAAGAACCCCAAGCCCAGTAGTGGCCACTCCTTCCCACGCCTCCTACCTCCACCACATACTCACTCACTTACTTTGCGTCCCTATGGATTTGCTGGTCCAGTATTTCCTAGAATGGAATCATACAGTATGCGATCCTATGTGATGATCTTTTCATACACTACAATGTTTTTTGTTATTGTTGTTTTTTTGTTTTTTGTTGTTGTTTTGAGACAGGGTCTCACTACGTAGCCCGGGCTGGTATTGAACTCACAGTGATCCTCCTGCCTCAGGCTCCCAAGTGCTAGGATTGCATGTATGGACCGCCATGCCCAGCCACCATGTTTTTAAAATTCATTCATGCTGTTGCTCCTGTCAGTATTTCATTGCCTCTTTCCCAGTTCTTCATTCCTTTTTATAGCCAAATAATAGTCTATTGTGTGATGTACTGCACTTTCCTTATTTTCATTTGACAGACATGTGAGTGGTTTTCACTTTTTGGCAATTGCGAGAAATGCAGCTAGCAACATGCATGCGTGAGCTTTTAGATGGGCATATGTTTAGCTTGGCAGCATAACTAGGGCAGAACTGTGGAGTCATATGGCAAGCCTGTTTCACTTTTTGAGGAACTGTGGGTGGCCAAGTTTACAATGGCTAAATTCATCCCCTCCTCCTTGCCTGTACAGACCTCACTGCCTCCTCAGAGGCAGCTTCCACACACTCCTTGCCCATAGCCAAGGAACCACAAACCTGGCGATGGGCAGAATGTGGCAGCCACCAGCCTCGGGCAAGAAGGGAACCCACAGAGGGGTGGAGGAGGCCATCTTTCAGGGAGACCTTGGCCCTCTGCCGGTCACGGTCACTCACGCCCCCTTCTGGCCCAGGCCTAGTCCTCGCTTCTTCGCTGTCATGTGACTAGACTCCTGGGACTCAGGGTTCCAGCTGTCTTTGTCCACACACACCCAGCTCCACCTCCCCGCCCCACAGAGCCCGGCCTGGGCCTTGCCATGCTCTCCTGGTGACAGAGGGGAGGCCCAGAAAGGTTGGGGAGGTGATTGAAAGACGAGGGTCACGATCTGTGGTCCAGGCTCCTGTGTGAGCCAGATCAGAGGCCTCCAGAGGGAATGCTGGTGAAAATCAGCTCTGTGCTTCAGCAAAGGAGCCTGTGGTCAGCCCCGAGCTTCTGCCGGCCCAGAACTGATGCCCTCGGCCCTGAGTCCTCTGAATAGCACGACCCCAGGTGGTGGGAGCAGAGGAGCAGGCCCGAGGCCAAGGCAAGTGAGCAGCAGCAGGGTGCTGTGTATTTGATATGTGGAGCTGAGGCACAGAGCGGTCATCTGGGGAGACACCATCGCATTCAGCATGGGACTGTCCTGGTTTCAGCACTGAACTCTAATCCTGGGCAGACTGAGAAAGTGAGTGAACAGCATCCAAAATCACACAACTAGCTAGTGCTGCAGCAGACAACAAACCCAGGTCTGACGTCTCGGAAGTCCTTCCTCCACAGAATGAATTCCTTATCGAGCCTGTCAGTCACACCAAATGTTCAGATCCTCAACAAGAGCATCCTAGAGGCCTGCTGTTCCTCTCTCCCCTCGCCCTCTCTGCAGGAGTGTCTGACCCAGCTGGGGCTCCAGCCTCACCCAGGGCCATCTCGCTGCTAGCAGGGAATAAACAGAGGCCGGCCCGGTTACCCGCTTCCGTGGACGCTGAAGCTGCAAGCGTGATATCTGAGGAGTGAGAGTGAGCTGGGAAGGCCTAAGCACCCGGGCTGGGGTCAGGGCTGGGAAGGACCTGTGAGCGCCGGGGTCACATCTGCGTCTCTGGCCTCATCCGAGTTCCTGGGCAATCTGCTCAGTCGGGGCTGGATTTTGCTTTCCATGGATCCCATATTAAGTTTTGGGCGGTTTGTATAAACCACCACTTAGGGGAGGCCCTCGACACTCTGTTCCTTCCGACCCAAACCCAGGATTGATGTCATCTGCGACAGGCTCGGCACCCCCGCTTCAGGACCCACCTTACCCTTTACTGTTCAGAATGTTTTACGCTGGCCATCGCATTCCCGAGCTGCCACATTCCCTGTTCTGCTCCGCTCTGCTTCTGACCCATCTGTTGGCGCTTCTTTGCCTGGAGCTGCAACCTGGGGTTGCCTGTCACCCACATTCTGCCTTCACTGCCTCGCCCTGTGCCAATGACTTCAGGGCGCCTGGCTGGTCACGCAGTCCAGGCCCGCCCTGCCACACTTTCCCACACAGCGTCCACCTAGATCCCTGCAGCCACCGTCCTGGGCCTACCGCCAGGCAGTGCGCCCTCCAGTACCCGTGGCCCGTCCGCTCTGATGCCCTCCTCCTGCAGATGCCAGACGTGTCCCACTCTGTAGGTGCTGCTGACCCTTCTGTCTGTTCAAACGTCTCCCACATGCTGTTGCTCCCAGCACAGTGAGTCTTCTACAATCCCAAGAATTTGCTTGGCACATTATTATATTTCTTTTCTTTTTAATTTAATTTGATTTGATTCATTTGCTACACTGGAGATTAAACCCAGGGCTTATCACCCTGAGCAACATCCCCAGCCCTTTCTGGATTTTTTATTTTGAGACAGGGTCTCACTAAGTCACCAAGTGGCCCAGGCTCAGACTTGCAGCCCTCCTGCTTCAGCCTCCCAGAGTGCTGGGATCACAGGCATGTACCACCATGCCCAGCTCACAAATGACTTTCATTTCAGATATACAGACCAACTTACACAAGATTTTAATTTTTGCCACTAATAAAATGAGTTTATTTTATTAAGTTTTCAGAAAATACACTTGTAAAATTACCCACATTCTGGGCTAAAGGGTAGCTTTTACAAAGAGAGTAAAATTTTCTAAAATTCTCTTGGTTATTAAAGTATATATAGAGCCGGGAATTTAGCTCAGTGGTTCTGCTGCCTGCTGTGCAAGTGCAAGGTCCTGAGTTTGATCCCCAGTACCAAAAAAAAAAAAAAAGTATATGGATGCACAGGATTATTTTTCAGGTTTTATGATCCACTTGACAAAATCTGTAGTATCTGAATTCAATCAAGCTAAACTCTAATGTAGCTAGTGGCTAAGGACACTAAGAGGAAAGACCACATTTTGTGAAAATCTGAAAGGAGAGATAAACACTACTTGGTACCTACCGTGCGCCAGACGTGCGCCAGACCTGCGCCAGGCTGTTGTATCATCCCCAGTTTACAGATGAAAAAGCTGAAGCTAAGGGCTGGGGATTCACCTGCTTTGCAAGTGCAAGGACCTGAGTTCGATCCCTGGTACCTAAAGAACAAACTGAAGCTGAGTAGGTCACAGATCGGGGAAGAACTAGGGGGAGGCTTTATAAAGGCTCATGTTTCTTCATGATGTGTCATTCTGTTTTGTGGTATGTGTGGTGCTAGGAATGGAAACCAGGGTCTTCTCACTGAGTACATTCCAAGGCCCTCTTTGTTCTTATTTTTCATTTTGAGACGGGGTCTCAGGATATTGCTAAATTGCCAAGGCTGGGATGGAAACTGTGATCCTTCTATCTTAGCCTCCCAGAGGGCTGAGACCAGGCCTGTGCCTAGCCTGAACTTAAATTTTGATGCTGTCAGGGCGCAGCCCGGAGGAGTCCTCAGAAGGGAGATAGGCCTTCACGTCACCCTGTGAGGTAGGACTCCCCCACGGAGACATCTCAGGACACGGCGGGGGACACAGGCGGAGCTGGGAGGTGAGGAGGAACTGGGAAGTGCTCCGGCTCGTGCAGCTTGGAGGGCTGGCCTGGTGCAGCCCGCTGAGGTGGCCAGGCAGGTGGAACAGTGCCGAGGCCTGGCTTCTGGGCTCCAGAGGCCTCCTCAGCTGAAGGACACTTCCACGCTGAGCTGGGGCTGCCCAGTTTCTGTCGGGGGAGCTGCTCCCTCTGTGGGCTGGGAACCAGGTCCCGTTCCTCCTGGAGTTCAGGGCAACTTTACGTCAAGGCGCCGGGGGCAGAGGCCATCTGGGACTGGACATTGTAAAGTTGGCTTCCGGAGTCTTTTCCAGTCCCGACAATCCTTTATTTACTCTTGGTGCCTTGGCCTGGAAGGGATGAGGCAGACTGGGTAAATTCAGGGCTGATAACCCTGCAATAGGGACACTCCTCTCCTCGAATGATTAGCATGCCTTTCCACACAGCAAGCACACACCCACTGGGGACCTGTAACCCCAGCTCCAGGCCCTGTTGCAATGCTCCTTCGCTAGGGTTCCCAACTTTAAAAGTAATTAGCCATGTACCTGCCCACCCTGCTCTGGTCTGGAGCCTGGGCCTTGCAGTAGCTCGCCTGCCCCCAGAGCTGACCCTGGTCACTTCCAGCCGGACAGCTTTGGACAAAGAGCTTTGAAAGAAGTAGGATGCCTGTCTCTCTCTCTCTCTCTCTCTCTCTCTCTCTCTCATGCAGAAACATACTCCAGCTAATGAGTGTGGGCTAGATCAAGGATTTCAACTCAGAATTCTGACTTTATGTCCAGTATTTTCCCAATTCATAAGAAGGAATTATTTATAAATAAGAAACTAAAGAAAAGCCAAATACAAACCCTGCAAGAACAGACACAAACGTGAGAAAAGAACCAGGAGGATCATTTAACAGAAGACTCTGTGCAGCCGATACCCACAGGGCTGCCTCCAGTGATTCATAGGACGATCTTTTCCTGGGGCCAGGTGTGACTCCAGGTGGGAACTCAGAGGTGAATCACACTGGGCCTGCCTCAGAATGAGCTCTCCTAGTAGAGAAGGCTTCTCTGTAAACAGATAAATTACAGTGCAGGGTGATTAGAGCCTTAATAGAGCAATAGAGGAAGCACAGCCAGGGAGCCGGGAAGGAATGACAAATTCCACTTGGAGGGGAGGGGCTGGGAGGGCCATCTTGGCCTTTGTGATATGAGGTTGGCACCAGATGGGGCTGAGAGTCTCTGCACGGACTGGAAGCTGCCAGGTGGGCAGAGGAGGGGAGCATTTTTAGGGTGGAAGATGAGGCTACTGTAGGGGCTGAACTGGGAAGCCGTGGAGACAGGAGCCAGCGGGGGGAGGGGCCCCCAGACAACTTAGTGAAGGCGCTTGTGCTTGCAAGACTGTCTTTTATTCATTGAAACAGTTAAGAATGAACAGAAAAGCACTGCTCAAATTTGTTTTGGGGAGAACTGGGCATGGTGACACACACCTGTGATCCCAGCACTCGAGAGGCTGAGGCAGGAGGATCACTGCAAGTTTGAGGCCAGCCTGGGCCACATAGTGAGTTCAAGACCAGCCTGAATTACATAGAAGACCTTGTCTCAAAGAAAAAGTCAGGGGCGGGGATTTAGCTCAGTGGTTCTGGTGCCTGTCTCGCAAGCACAAGGTCCTGAGTTTGATTCCCCATACCAAAAAAAAAAAAAGTCAGAAAAAAATTGTTTTGGGGTGACTCTGTCCCAATAAAATCTTCCGGGGAGGCCCAATATGCAAATGAGGAAGTGGAGTTTTGTTTTGTTTTGTGTTTTTCCTAAACAGGATACAGAGCTTCCATTTTTTTTTCTTGTTTTGTTTTTTTTGGTAGCAGGGATCGAACTCAGAACCTTGCAGTTGCCAGGCAGGTGCAGTACCACTGAGCTGCATCCCCCTCCCGCTTCCATTGTCTAGAAATAAATTTTGAAACATCCTTGGTGAGGGTTGTGAAATACAATTTGCAGGCTATGGGTTTGGACTGAGCTCCTGCACTAGATCTAGTAGACTAAACCAAGATAGTCACTCACACTACAGTTCCAGGTCACCAAGCCAAAGCTAAATATTTATCTGACCTTCTGAGAAATCAGGAGAGGAACAGCTAAATTCTCATATGGGCTAGTTTTATTTGGCAAAATAAGGAAGTCCCCTCTGTTTTAATCTTTATAAAGAAAATAACTTTGAAATTGAGGTAGAAAGGAGAGAAGGAAACTCAATTTTTTGCTTCCCCTATTACCTTAAAACTCTGGGACAGATTCCTGCTCTGCTCTGCATGATTACCCGGGGACTTTCTGTATTGCAAGGTTTTTTAGCCCTAAATTTACCTGATCTATCTCGCTTCCTTCACGACTGAGAACACCAAGCTAAGAGTAACCAAAGTAATTTTTGGGGAGTCTCAATTGCCAGAGTCTAGGCACCCAGCTCTAGACAGCCCTGGGGCCATGGGCAGAAGTCTTCAAACCTATAGTCACCTTGGATTCCAGGAGAGCAGAGCCTTGGGGATCACCCATGGGGTCACCTCCCCAGCAGGAGCTGTTACCACCTCATGGGACCCAGGCCATGAGGACAATCACAGGAAGCAAATTACTCCTGGAGCTGGGAGGATTTCTCCAGAGACAGGGAAACCAGAACTGAGCTAAAAACCAACTGGCCCTGAGGGGGTGAGCCGAGGCCTTCATCTCCTCTTTGGGGACCTCCTCAGTCCCCTTCTGGTGACAAAATGACCCATCCACATTTTTCTGTTTCTGCTTTCCCTTTTCTGTCTTTAAAAACAATCTCCTTGGCTCAGCTCATTGTTTTATGGAATGACATGCTGCCTAATTCTAGAATTGTGAACAAAAGCCAGTTAAGATCTTTAAACTATACTTGTTGCTGGCCAGGGATTTAGCTCAGTGGTTCTGCTGCCTGCCTTGCAAGCTCAAGGTCCCAAGTTCAATCCCTGATACCAAAAAAACCAAAAAGAAATAAACTATACTTGTTGTAATTTTGTCTTTTGACAGGGTGAAGAGGCAGATCCTCATTGTGGGCTTTAAATTGGTACCAAGACTTTGGGACGGCAACTCTGCTTTCAGGGCCTTTCAGGGCCAGTGACATGGGAGAAGGTTCACCCCATGCCTGCCACAGCCGCCCCTCCCACCCCTACCCCTGTCCAAGTCCATTCTCCCCGTACCAAAATCCAGACTGCAATCCTCCGGACACGCAAATGCGGTCCATCCTCCGGCTCACACCATCTCTGCCTTCTCCCTCGCAGAAGAGTGGCCCAGCTCCCAGCCTCAGCCTCAGGCCCCCACCGTCTGCCACTGGCAGCTCCCAGACGCCCCCTCTGCTGGCTTCTCTCGCTTACCACCAGCGTCCTGCCTTCCTTGTGTTTCCAAGTTCAGCAAACACACTTCCGGCTCAAGGCTTTGGAACTTGTTCCCTCCACCTGGGCTGCTCTGCTTCTCTCCGTTACTTCAGTGTGATCTCTCCCTGAAGGGCCCTGAGCAGAGGCCTCCCAGCTTCGAGCGCAGCCTCCCCTGTTGCCCCAGGCCTCACTACTTCTTGCACACGACACACTCCCTTGTCCACTGGCCTGGGGGAAAGCGGCTGGGCAGCTGCGGGCATCTCCGGCCTCTCAGGTGGGATCAGCGTATGTCGAGTGGGGCTTTTACCAAAGGGAAGACCGTGAGAAGACGTCAGATGCTAGTCACTCTGCAGCAGTAGAAACTTTGGAAGGGTTTGGCCCTTCATCACCTGTAGGGACTGGGATGTGGTGAGGTTTAAGCCAAACTCATCTAGATTTGGGGGGCAGGTAGGCCCTACTCGGCGTGTGGGCTGAATAGAAAGCAGATCAACAGGAGCTGACGGGGTGGAGGCTGATGTCCACCGCCTTCTCCCTCTTTCTCCTGGCTCCTCAGTCACTTCCTCAGAGGAAACCCCAGAGGCACGTGCAGTGGCTGGATGGTGGCCTTCCTCATCCCTGGGAGGACAGGAGAGCAGCCCTGAGGTCCCTTCCAAGGCAGGAACCTCCCTGACACTTAGATAAGAAGACTGGGACTTGTGTGGGGACCTGAGGACCAGTCTGCAGGCAGCGAGGAGACTCTGGACTCCAGGCAGGCAGGGCATGAAGCTGGGGCATGTGTGCTGCCTCTGTCCTGAGGGTCCCTGATGTATCATGGAAGTTACAGCACCAGGATATGCTCATCTCGAACTTGGAGGAAGCAAAGCAGGGAGGAGGGGGCCACGCAGGCATCACTGGTGGGTGTCAGGTGCCACGGCTCAGCTCCACTCCCGGAATCTCGCCACTCAGGTGTCCTCCCTCTTCTGGCTCCACGGGGCAGGACTCGCTTTGCTATCTGGGACTACACCTCAGCCCCAGATGGTGAGCCTGTGGGCAGGGGTGGAGTCCTCTGTGCCCAGGCCCTGTCTTTTAGAGCCTGCTGCCTACTCCCTCCCTGGCTCTACCCTTCTCTCAAGGGAGAGCCCTGCTGAGCCAGTGAGCCAGGAAGCCCATGCTAGAGGCGTCAGGCACAGGACTGAGGTCACCTATAAGGACTTGAGTCAGTCCTGGAAGAGAAGGGCTAAAAAGAGCAGAAATCTACGACAGCACAGTGGGGGCTTCAGACCCAAACAAAGGAACCACTGTCCCGAGCGGGCGTCACCGGGACCCAAGCCCAACAATCACCAAGAAAGAAGCTCTGCACCCTCAGGTCCCCAGGGGACTGACTGCACCAGCCACCCTTTTCAGAGAGGAGATATTTGAAAGGGCCTAGCAGACTGTGGGGGTAGCTGGCTGCATGGTGGAGGCAGCATAGCCAAGCACCCATCTCGGTAGATGCTATATGGTGGTCATGTGGGTTTTCACTACACAATTCTGCAAATTACCATATGTTTGCATTTTTGTTATAATAAAATATCAGGGACAGGAGAGAAGAAAATCGTCAGGCATGGTAGCACTGCTCAGTGTGGGGTGTCAGGAGTTTGTTCCCTCTCTGGGAGAATGTGCATTTCAAATGCCTGGAGAGGGCAGTTTATCCTGGCAGCTGCAGAATCCAGAGAGAGTGCCCACAGAACACTTAGGGCAGGGGAACCTTCCACAAGCCCCTCAGACTGTACCCCCGAGCTGACTGGCTACTTCGTTCACCCAAGGTTTCTGGCCCTTTGGCGGGTGAGTTTGCTCAAGTCTATCAGCCCCTCCTGAGCGGCATTTGGCACTTGGCCCATGTAGACCCCACCTTGCCACCTGTGACCTTTGAGGGAGGGGCAAGATAAGAAGTCCCAGACCCTGCTGACGCCAGATCCCACAGGCTGTCCTGTTTGCACAGGAGGTGAGGTTCACATGATGAAGGGCAGGGGAAGAGTTTGAACCTGCTATAAAAGGTCTGGCAGTTCTAGGGTTATTTCACATCTGAAACTACCAGGTGAGGGCATGAGCATGTGTGGATCTGAGTTGGGGGTATTCAAGTATGAGCTGGAAAAGAGGACGCCTGGGTGGAGTAGCAGGGTATCTGAGCTGGTCTGAGGCGCACAGGTGTCTGGTTTCAGCTGAGGGGACGGGGCACGCGGGACCCTCGGGGAGGGAAATGGCCAGGTGTGTGTAAGTGCAAAGGCTATGACAAATAGACCAGGCAGCTGGGATCTAGTAACGAGCTCATCCCGACTCCTACTGCAACTTCTCCGTCTGTCTCAGTTCCACCAGAACTACTTGTATACTGGTGTCAGCGTCTCTCCCATCTCCACCTTTGTTTCCAAGGTGACACATAGGCACCTCCAAAATGCTCCTTTCTTTCTGATCTGAGACCAAGGTGACGCTAGGGGTTCAACCCTGTTCCGATGCCCCGAGAGTCAGCCGGTCTACTCCTGCCTGCCCTCGTCTAGGTCTTGCTCAGATTCCTGGCGTGGTGGACTCAGCCATATCTACCCTCTGCTGATGTCTCCACTTCCCCTTAGAATACTTCTTTCGGGTGCCAGGGGGGAACGGGGAGTCACCCGGCTGGATGAACTGTTGCGATGGGCCTTTTTATTTGGGAGGGAAGAGGAACGTTGGGTACAGCCAGACCAGGGAGAGCCCCGTGGATTAGGAGCACAGAAGATGGATCAAAAGGAGCAGGGGTATGGCTGGCGTCTTCTCCCAACTCACCACTGGGCCGCTGGTGTGAGCGGAAGGACTGAGAAGCTGTCTAAGCTGGAGGCGAGAATGCCTATGTGAATGAAGTCCAGAGCAAAAAGAGTGAGCCTTCATTCTCTCCTTCCCTTTCCAGCCCCAGGATGTTGACCATTGTTCTCCTGGCCCTTCTCTGTGCCTCCACCTCTGCCAAGGCCGGTAAGCGAGGATCCGGAGCTGGAGCCTGGCCATGGGGATGGGGGAGGCAGCCCCGGTGCTGCTGAGGCAGGCTCGGGTGGCGGAACTGAGTTGTGGGAAAGTTGGGGTGGTGGGAGCAACCGAGCTCCCATGGGCTTTCTCCCTCTGTCTCCCCTCCAGCGCTGGCAAGGTCCTCCTCCTACAATGGGGAGTATGGAGGTGGTGGAGGAAAGCGATTCTCCCACTCGGGCTACCAGCTGGAAGGCCCCATCACTGCCCTCCGTGTCAGAGTCAACAAGTACTTCATCGTAGGGTAAGATTCTCTTGAATTTCTGTGGCTTGGGGACCTTCTGGGATCTTACTTAACTGGAAAGTTCTCATTTACTTTGAATCACACTTGTTTCAATCAACAAGTCATAGGTCGGGCCGGGGATTCAGCTCAGTGGCTTCACTGACTGCTGCGCAAGCGCAAGGACCTGAGTTCGATCTCTGGTACCAAACAAAACCAAACAAACTCCTAAAAAGTCACAGGTCTCACATGATATGGTGAAAATGTTGCTAGGCAGCTGGTGTCTAGATCTGACGTTTGTGTCCTCCAGCACGTGAGGCTGGCAAGTCCCACCGTAAGCATGCAGGTGTGTGGGAGCTGTCAAGGCCACCCCAGAGGCTGAGGGTGACAGTGCCTCTGCAGCATTCCTATCAGGCAGCTTCCGTCTCTGCTCCGTGTCTCTCCTGAGATATTCCCACTCACTTCAGATAGCTGAAAATCCTACCACATGCGGCACCGAAATGTGTCTCCTCCTGACCCGGGCTCTGCATCCTAAGACCACACAGACACGTCTCATCCCTCTCCCATGTGGGAGACTTTCCCATGTCTGAAAATCCTTTTGCTTCTTCTTTTTTTGGTACCAGGGATTGAACTCAGGTCCTTGCGCTTGCGCAGCAGTGGCAGAACCACTGAGCCAAATCCCTGGCCCTTCCTTTTGCTTCTTTCAAGTGGGGGCTGGGGCACAGTGGGACCCTGGACTCCAAATCCAAGCCCCGACCTTTGCTGTTTGGGTGACTCCGGGCTGCTTCTCTTCCCTTTATGAGGCTGTTTGTTGGCAAAAGGAGTCCGAGGTCCCTCTATGGTTTTCTGGGGCTCACCCAGCCTCACATGCAGTGAGAATAGCAGGGGACTTGTCAGCTCTGCCACCAGGTTGAAGGCCAAGAGGTCACAAACCGTAACCCTGCTCAGTGTCTCCCTTCCTTCCCTCTCCGCTCATCCCAGTCTCCAGGTGCGTTATGGAAAAGTGTGGAGTGACTATGTGGGTGGCAAATCCGGAGACCTGGAGGAGATCTTTCTGCACCCCGGGGAGTCTGTGATCCAGGTGTCTGGCAAGTACAAGTCCTACCTGAGGAAGCTGGTCTTTGTGACAGACAAGGGCCGCTACCTGCCTTTTGGGAAGGACACAGGCACAAGCTTCAACGCCCTCCCCTTGTATCCCAACACTGTGCTCCGGTTCATCAGCGGCCGATCCGGTTCTGTCATCGACGCCATTGGCCTGCACTGGGACAGCTACCCCAGTGACTGCAGCAGCTGCTGAGCCCACCTCCCCCTGGCAGGGGCGTGAAAACACCATCACGACCCCATGCAGGTGGCTTAATAAAAGGATATAGCTAACATTGGTCTGCACATGGTGTCTGCAGCTGTGATTTGTCTCCCAATTCTGGAAGGCATGTACAAAACCCCTTTCTGGTTATCTGCTGGCATAAATCTGGGGAAAGTGGGAAGATGAGCAAGAGAGGTATAAGAATCATGGGCTTTTCTTCATAATTTATCAAAAGTATGCTCAGGGTCCAGGGACTTAGCTCAGTGGTTCTGCTGCCTGCCTCACAAGCACAAGGTCCCGAGTTCAATCCCCAGTACCAAACCAAACCAAACAAAACAAAAAGTATGGTCAGGCACGGTGGGACGGGCACACCTGTATCCCAGCACTGTGGGAGGCTGAAGGCAGGAGGATCCCAAGTTTGAGCTTAAACTGGTCAATTTAGCAAGACTGTCTTGGAATTGTAGCTCAGTGCAAAGGCCCTAGGTTTAATCCCCAGTATGCATAGGGAGTAGGTAAGATTCTGGCTTGCATCCGCGCTTTTCAGGGATGGTTCCTAAGAGTGTTCACCTATGCAGAAGCCCTGAGTTACGGTGAGGCCAAGCTGCAGCTCACTGCCCAGACCCCAGCTGTCCCACTCCTGTCTCCTTCCTGGTCCTCCCTGGATGGGACGCTGCTTCTCTGCCGGGACGCCACCTGATTCTGCTGACCTTAGTGCTTGCCCTATGTGCCGGGCCTGGATTTGGACCGTGTTCATCCCTAGAATGCACCTAACCCTCAAGTTTTGGCTAAGTTTGTGCTGAGGGACTCTGCCCTGTTACCTGGCCCAGTGGCCCCACCTTTACCCGGAAGGCCGCTTTCCTTGCCCAGCTCTCAGAACTGAGATCCTTCCTCAGGCACCAGCGTGTTCCCAACACCAGAAACTCCGTCAATACCACGCCCTAAAAAGGCAGCTCCAAAGGGAAGAGATTTTCACTGTGGGTCAACATGAAGGACCAGCTGCGGTTTAGAGGACTCAGTGCGGTCACTGGATAGTTAGGGCAAGGGCATGAACTTGCTCTCGTTCCCAGACCTGGAATACTAAGTGTTTTTCGGGTAGTGGCAGTGACTTACTGCTCCCAGCAGACTTATTCATGTCACAGGAAAGGTCTGTTAAGCTTCTTCCTAATTAGCCAGCCCTAACTACACAGGGAGACCCTACCTCAAAAAACCAAAAAATGAACGTCATAGAAATAAACTGATAGGGCCAGGGATTTAGCTCAGTGGTTCGCCACCTGCTTTGCAAGTCCAAGGTCCTGAGTTGGATCTCCCGTACAAAACAAACAAACAAACAAACAAACAAGAAAGCTGGCACCCATGAGCAGCCACTGTCCACCCCGCCCTCTACCTGCATGGCTTTGCCTGCTCTGCTGTTGCGCAGGCGTGGCTGTACCACCACGTGGCTTCATCCACGAGGGGTGCTTTCGTGGCTCACCCTTGCTGCAAGGGTGTCAGTGCTTCCATCCGCTCTGGGGGTGGAGGTGACAGGTTTCTGACAGAGCCATTGTCCGGGCAGCCCCAGGGCAGCCTTACACCAGGGTTCCCACACTGCCCAGCAGGGATGCTAGCACCCAGGAGCAGCCCCGCGAGGGGACTAACTGGAGGCAGCCTGGCTTTTGTTATTTTACATAGTAGGTTTTTGTAAAAACTTTTATTTGAAGAAAAGTTTCCTTTACTTTATTTTGTTGGGTTTTTTTTTTTTTTGGTACTGGGGATCAAACTCAGGTCCTTGTGCTTTCGAGGCAGGTGGCGGAACCACTGAGCTAAATCCCCGGCCAACCTTTACTTTAAAAAGCTTTCAAATAGCTGAAAAAAAAAAAAGCTGCAGTAATCACGTTTACTAAACATTCCCTGGTAGGTGCTAGGAATATAAATCTACTAAATTTTGAGTCTCCTCTTGCAGTCAAATGATTTTACTGTGGTGTAACAATGGTGTTTCCCAAAGGTGCTAAAGGAGCATGAAAGGACAAATAGCTTTCCCTAGGGTGTCTGGAAAGACTGCAGGAGGGGTCGTGTGTGTGCGCGCGCGCGCGTACGTGAACAACCCCAGGGTCCGGCTCACGAAGAGGCAGGAGATAGGAACGCTAACAGGGCTGGGGGTGTTAGAGACACACTTACCATGGACAAGGCCCTGCATTTGATCCCCAGCATCCAAAAAAGTAAAGAAAAGAAACCTACAAGTGGCTCAATATTCCTAAAATCCAAATTATAATGGGCAAAGACTGAAGTCCAGCCAGGTGCGCTGGTGCAGGGCTGTAATTCCAGGTATGCAAGATGCTGAGGCAGGAAGATCTCAGGTTCAAGGTTAGCCTGGGCAATTTAGTGAGACTCTGTCTCAGAATAAAATTTAAAAGGATGGGGCCAGGGATTTAGCTCAGCAGTTTCACCGCCTGCTGCACAAGCTCAAGGACCCGAGTTCGATCCCCAGTACCAAATAAATAAATAAATAAATAAAAGGACTGGGGACAGTAGCCCAGTGGTGGAGTGCTTGCCCAGCACGCGCAAGGCCCTGGGTCCATTCCCCATCACCCCTCCTCCACACACACAGCATGGAGCCTCATGAAAAGGCAGGGGCCATACAATGTAAACTTTAGTGGCTATGAGGAGCCATTGAATCAAACTTTATCCAGAAGATTGACAAATACACATGAAAGCGTTATTTTCCTGCTGTAAGTGGGGAAAATAGACTGCAGTTGGAATAGGATGAGATAAAGCAGTTAAGAGACTCAGTCCAGACTAGAAATGACTAATATTTGCACAAAGGCAGTAGCACCAGGGAGAGAGGAGAGGACAAACTTGTCACACTTGGAGTGGAAGGGCAGACACTGAGCACTTGGTAAGTGAAGCATGAGAGTGAGTGAGGAAGGGCTGCCGAGGAGGAGGACTACCTTGTCTGTAGCCTCTCAACTGAAGAGGGGTATTCTGCTCCGAGATGGGGGATACAAATGGCAAACTGATTAGCTCAGACCTGTTCAGTCTTGATGTACATGGTACATCTCTAACTGAGATCCAAACTGCAGGATGCTTGAGAATAAAGCTTCTTGTCAGGAGCAGTTCTACACAGATTTGGGGGAAAATCATTTTGTAAAGAAAGCATGACTGTAGCTGTCTAAGGCCCGATGTAGCCTTGCCCGAGAGCCGGCTATGGGGGGGAACACAACTCCCTTTTGCCTCTGGTCACACCTGAGGCCTCAGTGGTCTGTGACGCTGTGGCACTCAAGGGCAAGGTGACACCAGCCAAAGGCGAAGGCGTCCTGGCTCCTTGAGAACCCAGTAGCGACACAGAAGAGAAAGGCCTCACCTGGGGAGGGAGGAGCTCCTGATCAGCCCAGCTCTTCAGCTGCTGAGGTGGGGACCTCTCCTTTCCGCCCTCATCAGTGTGAGATCTGTATCAGCAGTGAGACCAGGCATGAGATCGCTGTGCCCCCCAGGTCACCTGAAGCTCCCTCTGATTACTGTGTGCACCCAGCACATGGTGGCCGGCTCGGGGAGTCTTTGTCTTTGCTGCTCTGAGGCACTGACCTCCCGGCCACCCTTATACATTGAAATTACACAGGTCTCTGTTGTCCTTTTTTCAGCCTTGCTGTCCCCCTCTCTAGGCAGAGGAAATCAGCTTCTGATAGCTTCTTATAAAAATTTTATTTAGGGCCGGGGATTTAGCTCAGTGGTTCCGCTGCTTGCCTTGCAAGCACAAGGACCTGAGTTTGATCCCTGGTACCAAAAATAAAAAAAATTATTTTTAGTTTACAAATACTAATTGTATACATTTATAGGGCACAGTGTAATGTTTTGGTGTTTACAACATGGAATGGTTACATCAGATTAATTAACAAACCCATCACCTATCTTTTTTTGATGTGGTGAAAACATTTAAAATCTACTCTTAGCAATTCTGAAACATACATTAATGCTTATTATATCACCACTCTGTCAGTAGAGTCGCTAAAGTTTATTCCTCCTGTCTGAATGGGACGTGGCACCCTCTCTCTGACCAGGGCCTCCCTTTCTCTCCCCCTCTCCAGCCTGTGGTGACCATTATTCTTCTGTCCACTGACACGAGTCCCACACTTTTAGATTCCACACTGTAAGGAAGATGCTGCAGTATTTATCTTTCTATGCTAGTCTATTTCACATAACACAAGGTCCTCCAGGTTCATCCGTGTTGTTGCAAATAATGGAACTGGATGGAGGCAAAAACATACATTTATTAAACATGATTAACTTAAAAACACTAAGCCAGGGCTGGGGATTTAGCTCAGTGGTTCCAGCACCTGCCTCAAAGGTGAAAGGTCCTGAGTTCAATCTCCGGTACCAAAAAAAAAAAGAAATCAGGAGGAATAAAAACCAAATTTCCCAAACAGACCAGTTTCAACTGGCATGATAGTGAATTTCATTTCATAAAGGTAACCTAAAGTAACTCAGTGTTAATCAACCAATTGTTTTTCTAATTTTGCATCTCCCCTTGACCATCTTGTAGAGCAAGATGACCAAAATTCACTCTTCCATTTCTGCTTTCTTCAGCCTTTCCTTTGCATAAAACCAACCTCTTTTACTCAGGTAATTCAAACACTCATTCTGCTTCACGGAATGAAGTGTTGCTCAATTCTAGAATCGCAAATAAAGCCAGTCAAGATCTTTGAATTGTAATTTTGTCCTTTGGCAGGTGGAACACAATGTCTAAGCCAGGGCCCTACCAGGATCTCAAAGATGGAGCGATCATTCCCAGCTAACCTTCCAGAAGGGACAGAGAACTACTTCAAAGACCCTGAACCCTTAGGACACAGACTATGGGGGAGGTTGGTTAGCAACAGTTAAAACTGGCCCTTAACGCTCTAAAGTAAGGAACGGAGAGCTGGTCTCCTTGCTCGGATGCGTGACACAAGGAGCCCTGTGCCGGGCAAGAGTGAGGGCCACATGACCGACTGTCCCCACCCGCACCAGTGTGGCCCAGATCTGCAGGACCCAGGGTCGCCACTGACCCGAGACCCCTGCCACGCAGCAAATGAAGTGTGATAGCCAACCCGACTCCATCTTGTGCCTCAATTTCATTTTGTACCTGTGCTTGAACAAAGTGCTTGCACACGAACAAAGCACCCCAAACCCCCACATCCTGCTTGCCAGTAAACTCCCTAGTTTCAGGATGTTTTGTAGCTCACCTAGTGTGTGTGAAACTTCCTTGTACCCCCCACTAAGCTGGCATGATTCTGCTTCTGTAAGATTCCGCTTGCTCTCCCCTGAGCCCTCCCCAACTGAAAGCTTGATTTAAAAGGAGAAATCAAACTGCTTCCCATTGCCGAGGAACCTTTCTGGGCACTAGCACCCCTCGGCCGCCGGCTATAATAAATGGACATGAGGGCCGGGGATTTAGCTCAGTGGTTCTGGTGCCTGCCTCCCAAGCACAAGGTCCAGAGTTTGATCCCTGGTACCAAAAAAAAAAAAAGTCAGAATAAATGGGCATGAATCTGGCACAAAATGTGGCACATCTCTATTGTCGGAACTCACTCCTCTACAGCAGAAGCAGCTTATGAGGCAAGAAACCTCAGAAAGGGAGACCCTTTCCAGTAGTTCAGGACAATCCTGCTTCCAGGCAGCATCTTCCTTATTCATATAATCACCTCTCTGCCACTAAAGTAGCAAAAACTATATTAATCGCAGGGAAATTTCGGTATGAATCGATCGAGTGCCTCTGATCACTGTCTGCTTGACTTGTGGCAAGATTCGTGGATGAGAGGGGGGGGAAATGAGGCGAAATGTCTACACTTCCGCAAATCTACACCTGGAAACCGGAAAGCCAGGAGGAGTAACGAGCCCAGACCCCTCCGGCCCGCAGCAGTTCCCTCCTGCGCCTCGGCTTCCAAGCTTTCGCTAAAGCGCACGCCCGACGTCAACGGCTGTGCGACTAACGTGCACACGCATGCGTCCTCCGCAAGGGGAAACTTACTTGCCGGACCGAAACGGAAGCGAGCCCTAGAAGGCGGGAGAGAAGCGATCCCCAAGAGGGGCTTCCGGAAGCGCGTGGCCGTGATTGGTGGAGCCTAGGAGAGGGGCGGGACCCCGGCAATTTGAATGGGCGAAGCGGGCCCGACGGAGGGTTTGGAATGGAAGCTGGGTCCTCGGCGCAGCTGAGACGCCAGATGGCGACGGCAGCCTCAGGTACACCGGTCGTGCAAGGGCGCGGCGGGGCACCGAAGCCTGGAGCTTCATGGGGTAATGCGTCGAAGTCTGGCATGGGTCCCGCGGGTCGTCCAGGAGAGAGGGAGAGATGGGAGCGCTGGGCTCGCGAGCGCGCCGCCCTCCGCCCTCCGCCCTCCTGCCTCCTGCCTCCTCTCGGGTCCGTAGACCTAGCCCCACAGCCTGGTTCGAGCCCGGCGCACTTCTTTCTAATTCAGTCTCTTCGTCTGTAAAGTAGGGGCAGTGACCCCATCTGTGGGAATTACCTGAGTGATAAGGCAAGCGCGCTACCTGTAAATAGGGCTGCGGCTGGGGGCTCGTCTGTGTTTGCTTGGTGTTTGGGTGCGGAGATGCAGGAAGGCAGGGCCGGGGTTCAGACCAGGCTGCAGCTGGTTGTGAGGTGGCAGCACAAGATACGCTGAGATCACAGACAAGGGAAATAAAGGGCCACTTGCCGTCCCCCTGGCTGTGGAGGTTGGAAAGGCTGTTAGGTCGTGGGAATCCTTTCCATTTCCAGGAAGGTGTGTTTACACGTGCCTCTTCCTGTGCGGGCTACGTGGGCAGTGATCGTGGGCTCCGGGCACCGTGGCACTTTACTTGGACCCCCGCTGCTTGCTGGTCGGCCTGTGGGGGACACCAAGACACTTAGGAGACTACCTAACACATGTTGTTCTTGCTATTGCCAGGCACAACTGTAAGCATTTTAGGATGATGATTTGCTGTTACAAAACGCCACAAGGTGGTTACTGTTTGTTGTCCTTGCTTTTGTTATTGTTTGTGTTTTGAGACAGAGTCTCACTATGTAGTCCAGGCTGGCTTTAAACTCTAGATCCTCCTACCTCAGCCTCCCTGGTGCTGGGATTACAGGCGTGCAATATACCCACCTTATTGTCTTTGTTTTTGACTTGAGGAAACTGAGGCATAAATGGGTTAAATAGCTTGTCCAGAGTTAACAGGACGTGTAAATACTGGTGGCCAAGTTCACACCCAGGCAGTTGGGTTCCAGAGCCTCTGCTTTCACCATTACCCTGAAATACACTGTTCCTGTCTAGGCGTAGCCTCCCTTCACTTGAAAGGCAGACTATATCTGCTACATAGTAGATATTTGGAGGGAATTTAAAATGGCTTCCAGTCACATAAATAGATGTGGTGTGATGAAACACAGTGAGAGATGGGTATAAACTGCTACAAAACTGTGGAATCTGAAATTCTTGGGTATTCTGGGAGGAAAGTTATACTTGAAGTGGGTCTCAAAGATTGGATAGAAGTTTGCTAGGCCTTGGGTGAAAGAAAAGAACACATTCGTAACATAAAGAAGACCAAAGAATATTCTTTTGGCTTTGTAAAAGAAAGAAGAGTTAAATGGAATAAAACTTGGGAATTATGAGAGGGAAAAATGGGGGTAAAGTGCTAGCATTGTTCAACCTCAGAGGTGATTTTATGACAAAAGAGTCTTATTCTGTGTGTGGCCTCTCCTTCCCCGGCCCAAGATAAACATTTTCTGAATTTTGGTGCCTGCAATTTTTTGTCACTTTTGTGTGGAGGGCCCCCCCCCCCACCTCCAGACAGGGTCTTGCTCTGTAATTCAGGCTGGCCTTGAACTCACTGTGTAGCCCAGGGTGGCCTTGAACTTGCAGCAATTCTCCTGCCTCAGCCTCCCAAGGGCTGGAATTATAGCCATGCACCACCATGCCAGCCTTTGTATTTGAATAAATTGTTGTACATGAATAGATGTAGATTGTTGTACATGAGAAAAATAAGACATCTTCTGAAAATAAGCCCTATTGTGTCTTTTGGAGCAAAAATTAATATGACTCAGTCTTACTTTGGGGGCAATACAGTTAGAGGTGATGTCTAAGCAGCAGCTCCAAATTTGGATCAGAAGAAAGCTCTGGTGTGGAAGTTACAGGTAGAGACCGTCAGCTTTAAGATGATATTTGAAGTTAAGAGAGCAACTAACCATGTCCACAAAGTGAAGCAGAGTGGTTTCAACTGGAGGGCACTTTATGTCCCACTGATCATTTGGAGATGTTTGGAGACATTTTTTGCTTGCTGCAACTTGAGAGTAAGACATGAGGGGCCGGGGATTTAGCTTAGTGGTTTCTCCGCCTGCTGCACAAGCGCAAGGACCCAAGTTTGACCCCTGGTACCAAAAAAAAAAAAAAAGAGTAAGACATGAGGAAGGCTTCTGGGATCTAGTGGATTAAGGGCTAAACACCCTATAACACACAGGACAACCTTTCAATAAAGAATTATCCAGCCCAGAATATCAATAGTGTGGAAGTTGAGAAATCCGGGCCTAGAGAGAGGATAGGAGGAACATGGGAAAACATTCAAGAAACTGTGGAGTGAACAGAGAGTTAGTGAGACAAACCAGGAGAAAGGATGGCATGGAAACTAAGGAAATAGTGTGTCTCCCCAAAGTGTTGATGCTTTGGGGAAACAAGCAGGGCTGGGACTGAGTGTGTCTGCTGGGTCTAGCAGTAGAGAAGTCATTGGCGACCTGCTGAACAGCAAGGATAGAGACAGGTTGGGGGCACGAAGTGTGAGTAGCAAGAGAAAGGGTAGAATAATCATAACAACTAACATTTACTGAGCCCTTGTTGCTAGGCACTGAACTAAACATTGTATGTACATTATTGCTTTAAATCTTAGAAGGATAGGGGCCGGGATTTAGCTCAGTGGCACCACATGCCTTGCAAATGCAAGGTCCTGAGTTCGATCCCCAGTACCGGAAAAAAAAAAAAAATCTTTGAAAGATACTATTTTTATTTTTGTTCATTTTTTGCAGTACTGGGGATTAAACTCAGGGCTTTCTAGCTGAGCTACATCCTCAGACCCTTTTATTTTACTTTTTTTTTTATGGTGAAAATAATGTGTATTTAGAATTAGCCAGCTGGACTCAGTTTGATGATCCTAATTTTGTTGGCAGCATCCAAGAAATCATCATCAGGAGCCAGTGGAACATACGCCTTCTTCTCTCCATCAGGCCTGATTAGGGTTCTGACCTTGGCCACATCGGTGTCCTAGAGCTTCTTCACAGCTTGTGTGATCTGGTGCTTGTTGGCCTTGACATCCACAATGAACACGAGTGTGCTGTTGTCCTCTGTCTTCTTCATGGCAGACTCTGTGGTCGGGGGAACTTGATGATGGCATAGTGGTCAAGCTTGCTTCTCCTGGGGGTGCTTTTCCGAGGGTATTTTGGCTGTCGCTGGAGCCACAGTGTCTTGGGATAGCGGAAGGTGGGTAACGTGTGGATTTTCTTCTTTTTGTGGCTGTGCTGCCTTTCAACACTGCTTTCTTGGCTTTCAAAGCTTTTGCTTTGGCTTCAGCTTTGGGAGGGGCAGGAGCTTCCTTCTTTGCCTTCAGCGCTGTCTTGGTAAAAAGCCCCTTTTATTTTACTTTGAGACAGGTTCTTGCTGAGTCACTAAGTTGCCCAGACTGAGCTTGCATTTGCTCCTCCTGTCTCAGCCTCCCAGAGTGCTAGGATTACAGGCCTGACTTGGTTTTTGGTGTTTTGGTTTTTTTGGTACGGAGGATTGAACTCAGGACCTTGCGCTTGTGAGGCAGGTGCAGTACCATTGAGCTAAATCCCTGGCCCCTTCTGCACAGTTTTGGGAAACTCAGTGAAGCCATTTGCATTTCTTCTCTTCTGCACACAAGCACGTGCAGGTGTCTCCCTGCTTGCTCCTAGCTCCCAGGTCTGCCATGAGGAGCCCCTGAGAACCGTAAAGGAGAAATGGCAATGCGGGGCTGTCAGGTGAACAGAGCCTCAGCTTTGGAAACAGACCATCTGCTTATGTGCATGCTTTGCTTATGTGTAGGATTCTTTCCAGGGATAATCTGCTGCCTTTTCGTCGTGCTATTTCTGTGTTGGCCAAATACACCAACCTTCTTTTTGTATTGTCTATAAGGCCACTGGCTCCTGGTAACCAGCTGTTAGTACTGCGAGGAAAAGAATGAGCTGCCAAGAGCTTTCCCAGTTGGTACATAAAACGGAGGCTACACACATCCTTGTTAAAAGCAGATTTGAGAGTGAAGAGATTTAGGTTTGAATTCTATAGCTGTGAGCTTTAGTATGCTTACCTCCAAGGTAAAACAGAGTAATATTCTCCTCTAAGGTTTATTTCAACTCACTTAATTCTGACAAAAAAGCCCCACCTTTTGATTTTCGATGATAAAAATAATTTATAATTGTTATTTTTTCAAATGCCTTAGATTTGATCATTGGAAGGAAGCTAAATGAAAAGCTTATGAGACAGAATTATTTGTCAGTGCCTTTTGCAGGCTAAGCTGGGACAGAAAAGGACAGGCGCCGCTCAACCTGATCCTTCCAAAGATGTCCACCCACAGCGTGATTGCTTTTTAAAAATGCAAACATCACAGCATTACAGAACTGAGTAACGTAAAAAATAAGCCCACATAATTCTCTATCAAGAGAAAAACACCGTTAGCAATTTAAGGGTGCACGCGTGTGTGTGTGTGTGTGTGTGTATATTTATATCTAAGTATGAATATAAGCCTCAGGTAAGAAATGGAGGCATGGAGATTTATATCTAAGTATGAGTATAAGCCTCAGGTAAGAAATGGAGGCATGGAGTCAGGCAATTCATATCTGGGGTCAAATCTTTTAATCTTTAGAACAACTCTGTGAGGTGCTGGTCTGACATACCTGAGCAATGCAAAACAAGCCTCAGCAACAGCAGCAGCATCTGAGAGCTTGTCAGAAAGGCGGTCTCAGGCATCACCCAAGGGACTGAGGCTGAATTCTGACAGATCTTCCAGGTTATCTGCAGTTTGAGAAGCCTGTACACACTGCTGGGCCTACTTGCATGACAGAGTATCTCTGGGGAAGTCAGGGCTTTCACTGGAATGAACCCTCAAATGGACTTAAACTCCTAATTTCATTGAGGAACAAAGGCATGTTCTGCTGGACATGGGTGTATATTTTAGATTAGAAAGGCATGATGACAATTATGCTGAATTGTTAGCTTTATCAAATTGTTCCCAGGATGTTTTTCCTTGTTTCACCCGAAAGGCTTGTCCCTGCCCGCCCTCAGGTTGTTCCAACTTCTCAAGCTCAGCAGTCTTCTGTACCCTGAGTCAGCTGGGGCAGATATTAGGCTGTGGGCGGCAGAGGAGGGAAGGGGCCCACAGCACAGCCACGGTGGGAAGAGCTTCCTCCCCTCAGTGAGCCGGGGCCCCTAAGCCTCCTCACTCAGCTGGTTCCTGCTTTCCCTATGCTACTGCCATACTTTATGCCCAGAATCTCCCCTCTAGGTGCTCGTCGCTGTCGTCTAAGCAAGGTAGGAGGTGGCCGGCGCCCTCCTCCAGCTCGAGTAAGGGTGGCTGTGCGACTTCGGCCATTTCTGGATGAAACGGCTGGAACGAGTGAACCCCCCTGTGTACGAGCCATAGACAGCTGCTCTCTTGAGGTTGCCAACTGGAGGAACTTCCAGGAGACTCTCAAGTACCAGTAAGTTCAGGCCACTCCTCTCTCCCGCTCCTTGGCCTGTTCACATTGTCAGTGACCCGGACCGTTTTCAGACCTGCCCCCCAGGACCCTTCTCCCTCTTCAGGATAGCTTTGTTTCCAAATCTTCATTTGCTCAGTTAGGAAATGTCCGTGGGTGCCAGTGTGACGGGTCCTCTGGGGAAGGACAGAGGCTGAATCAGACACATTACTGTTCAGTCTTAAGGAGGATATTGGCGCAGAGGGACGAGAGAGTGCCGAGTGGGGCTGGGGCAGGCGGTGTCAGAGAAGAGCACCCAGATTTGGGGGTAGTACACGAGGGCAACTACTTTCAGACCCACTTTGGGCCGGGGATTTAGCTCAGTGGTTTCTCCGACTGCTATGCAAGGGCAAAGACCTGAGTTCGATTCCTGGTACCAAAAAAAAAAAAAAGAATGGAAACCTTTCAGACCCACTGAGAATTTAAGTTCAGTCTCCTTGGCCTGTTATTTTAGGCTGGGGGATGGCAAACTACACCCTGCAGTCAAGTCAGACCAGGAGTCTCTGTAAATAGTTTTATCATCTTATTTACATATTGCCCATAGCTACTTTGTCATTTTTAATTAATTAATTTTTTTTTGAAGCAGGGTCTCACTATGTAGCCCAGGCTGGCCTCAAACTCAGCAATCCCCCTGCCTCTGCTTGCTGAATGCTAGGATTACAGGCGTGCTCCACCACGCCTATCCTTGATATACAGAACTCCTTCCCCCTCCCTCCCTCCCTTCTTTCCTTCCTTTCTCCCCCTCCCTTCTCCCCCTCCCTTCCGTCCTCTTCCTTTCCCTTCTGTAAAATCTTGCTTCCTCCAGCCGAATCAGTTACCCCTAGTGTGTTCTTATTCTTGTTTCCTGAATCCCAGCAAAGTATGGGTATTTGTCTATCCCACCCAGTCACAAACCCCCTGAAAGCAGCGTCAGCTTCATTTCTCTTTTCCTACCATCAGTACAGACACTGGGACAGAACAGGTGTTCCGTGGATGCTTTTAAGGTTTTTAAGCAGGAAGCGGCATAGGGACTTTCTTTTAAATCTGAACCTAGTATCTTGTAGATCTGGGTGCCAACACAATGCCCTGCTAATGCTCCCTTCTTTGCTCTACAGGTTTGATGCCTTCTATGGGGAGAGGAGCTCTCAGCAGGACATCTATGCAGGTTCAGTGCAGCCCATCCTGAGGCACCTACTGGAAGGGCAGAATGCCAGCGTCCTTGCCTATGGACCTACAGGAGCAGGTGAGAGAGCCCAAATGGAACAGGTATGGTCAGAGAAGGCCAGGGAAATGGAGAGGACCACCATGAAGCTTTCTCCATGCTTTCCCCAGGGAAGACACATACAATGCTGGGCAGCCCAGAGCAACCTGGTGTGATTCCCCGGGCTCTCATGGATCTCCTGCAGCTCACAAGAGAGGAGGGTGCTGAGGGCCGGCCGTGGGCCCTTTCTGTCACTATGTCCTACTTAGAGATCTACCAGGAAAAGGTGAGGCCTCTCTCAGTTGGGGAGGGAAGAAACACAGGTCAGAGGAAGATAGTTCTAGACGGTGGAGCTCTGCTCTGGTCGGGAGGTGAGGTGGGATATGGAGACAGAGGCTGGGATGGTAAGTAGCATCTAACAGAGGAAAGAAGACTGGCCCCCAGGGAGCAGACTGAACATGCGAAACAGGCCACACCTGTCGCTGCTCAAACAGGTGCTAGACCTCCTGGACCCTTCGTCTGGAGACCTGGTGATCCGAGAAGACTGTCGGGGGAACATCCTGATTCCGGGCCTCACGCAGAAGCCCATCACTAGCTTCACGGATTTTGAGCGGCACTTCCTGCCAGCCAGTGGAAATCGGACGGTAGGAGCCACCCGGCTCAACCAGCGCTCCTCCCGCAGTCATGCGGTGCTCCTGGTCAAGGTTAGGCCACTACAGAGGGGAGGACCTGGGGAGCCCCCGCCTGGTGAACTGAACTGAGCCTGGGGTGCCTGTTCTTCCCCAGGTGGATCAGCGGGAGCGTCTGGCCCCATTTCGACAGCGGGAGGGGAAACTCTACCTCATTGACTTGGCTGGCTCAGAGGACAACCGGCGCACAGGCAACCAGGGCCTCCGGCTCAAGGAGAGCGGGGCCATCAACACCTCCCTCTTCGTGCTGGGCAAGGTGGTGGATGCACTGAGCCAGGGCCTCCCACGAGTGCCCTATCGCGACAGCAAGCTCACCCGCCTGCTGCAGGTCAGGTTCGGGTGGGCCAGGGGAAAAGGGCCTGGGGGAGGAGGTTCTTAGCTTGCTGGGGTGTGGGGAATAGCAGTTAAGGAAAGGGAAAGCTGGGGTTCTGACTCACCCACTCCAATCTCCACCCCTCAGGACTCTCTGGGTGGCTCAGCCCACAGCATCCTCATCGCCAACATTGCTCCGGAGAGACGCTTCTACCTAGACACAGTCTCTGCACTCAATTTCGCTGCTAGGTCCAAGGAAGTGATCAACCGGCCTTTCACCAATGAGAGCCTGCAGCTTCATGGTGAGGACCAGGGGAGGCACGAGTGGAAAGGCCACCAAGCACCAGCACAGTGGCTGACCACGTCCTGCCTCCCCTTACAACCCCTCGATACTCTCCTAGTCTGGCCACCCGTTAAGCTGTCTCAAAAAGAACTGCTAGGCCCGTCTGAGGCAAAAAGGGCCCGAGGCTCTGGGGAAGAGGAGCCTGGGAGCCCTGAGCCTGCAGCAGCTCCAGGCCCGGCCTTCCAGAGATTCAGGTGAGCTGTGGGCCTTGGTGTTACCCTTCCCCACTGAGTAGGTTAGCAGCAGAGATGGTGAACTTGCTGCTGCGTTGGGGACCTCAGGAGGCTTCCTTCTGGGGCTCCTGGCCCCCTCCCTCTCTATGTTCCAGTCCCTTCATGCTGTCAGCAAAACCTCACATTTTTTTTTTTTTTTTTAAACCTCACATTTTGGGGCAGCTGTTTCAAAGCAGTTTTGCTCCTGACTTGAGAGTCATCAGGTCCAGGGGACAAGAGCAAAGCTAGACAGGCCAGGACGAGGGGAAGAGAGGTCTCACCAAGACTTCTCCATTGTGTGTTTGGCCAGCCCTTTTGGGACTAAGGAGCCAGTTGCTGTCCTAATTTACTCTGTTTCTACCCTCAATTCCAACAAAGCCTGAGCCCCATTTGTGTGTGTGGCCCCACCTTCTGCCCTGTATGTACCAATCATCACAAGGCTTACCTCTTTCTAGTAACTTTGCATTCTGTTTGGCCACTTGATCCTGTGAGTCAAAGAGCCAGCTGCAGTTCTAACTTTGCCTGTTTCTACCCCTATCCAAATAAAGCCTAAGTAACTATGTAAATGCTAAGACTCCTGAACAGAGGTGACCCAAGAAGGCCAAGGAGCACTGCACTCTCCACCCAGGAGGCTTTGTTACAGTGGAGGACAGTGTACACAGAAGGCGCTTGCTCACTCGGGCCCATCTCTCAACTGTGCCTTTCCTAAGCCATCCATCCATGGTCTCCTCTTCTCTGCACACAAACTGAAACTTACACGTGTACATGTGTGAGCAGCAAGGTCCTCCAGATTGGAATTCTGGGCTAGGAGAGGGTCAGAGCTGGGGTGTATCAGACCTAGAGAGATACACGAGGCCAGGCATGGGTGGACAGTACAGAGAATAAGGGGCACCGCTTGTTCTGTAAGAGCCAAGAAGGAAGAGGTGACATCTAGTCTTTGCTACACATTTTCTCATCTTGTTCTCTTGAGGATTTGCACATAAAGAACAGGACACAGGCGCTGTCTTCAAGGAGCTACTTTACAGTGTACCAAAGAAATGCTTGATTAGCTGGGGATTTAGCTCAATGGTTTCACCACCTGCTGTGCCAGCACAAGAATCCGAGTTTGATCCCCGGTACCAAAAAAAAAAAAAAAAGAAAGAAATGCTTGGTTAAGCTGGGCATCGTGGGGAAGGTGGCATCAAACTGACTGAAAGATGATGAAGAGGTGAGGGGAGAATTCCAGGCAGAAGGAATGAGTATAGACAGCCAGGACTCTGTTAGAACAGGTCTTTCCTGCCACTCAGGGTAAAAGCCTGGTTTTTGAGGCTTTATTAGCCATCAGCCCTGCTAAAGGTGACCTCTATGACTTTTTTTTCCAACTGATTTTCCAAATAGCCAGGCCCTCAGCTCTTTCTGTCACCCAATTATGGTCTTTTACTCTCCTTGTTAGACAGTGAGTGCCTCCAGAAGCAGACAATTTTGTAGCTTCCTAATACCTGGTACTTAGGTGTTCACTACATGCTTGTTCTTGTCCAATATTCTGGCATCTCTGAGAGGTTACTTCACCTGATGAAGACACTGTCTGGAGCAGCTAGACTTGTTCAGTACTGCCCAGCATGCTCATGTCGGGGCTGTGGACCCCACAGGATATACAGAGATAGGGAGTGTGGGGAATCCTGCTGCTGGAGGCAGTGACGAGATGAGGGCAGTGCAGACTAACTACTTTGTGCAGCCCCCTGCAGAAGCTAAGCAACATGGACCCGGCCATGCTGGAACGCCTGCTGAGCTTGGACCACTTGCTGGGCTCCCAGGGGAGCCAGGGGACCCCTCTGCTGAATACCCCGAAACGAGAGCGAATGGTGCTTCTGAAGACAGTGGAAGAGAAGGACTTGGAGATTGAGGTCAGTGTGGGAGAAGCAGCCAGGATCTCCCGGGCCTTAGCAAGCAATCCTAGGACCTTTAGACAGGGAAGGACAGTCAGGTTGGACTGGAAATTTTTTGGCTTTTGCTGAAGCGCCCTTAACATGGCTCAACTTTGAAAAATAATTGACATCAGATGTGAAGAGTTGGAACCCCCCCCATCACATGTTAATTTCCTAAAACCCAGTTTGTCTTAAGGAGGACCCTGCTTGACAGTCTTTCACTTCAGTATTTCCTAAGGGGCGTGCTCCACCTCTGGGTGTCCCCTGATCATCAGAAGACCCTCAGTTATTTTGGGCTTCATCTGTCTTCCAGTAGCTTCTCCCATCGGCCTAAGTCTTGTCCTCTTGGGCCTTGAACTCTAGCTGCTCACCCTCCTAACTTGCTGCCCTAGTGTTGGGTTTAGGTCACATCTGTGGTTTCCAACAGAGGCTTAAGATGAAGCAAAAAGAGCTGGAGGCCAAGGTACTGGCCCAGGAGGTGACAGAGGAAGAGGAGAAGGAGAACCCTCTCTCACTAGTTCGACCCCTTTCTCGGCGTGCACTCACAGGGGCAAAGCCACTGAAAAAGGCTGTGGTGATGCCCCTACAGCTGAGTAAGTATGCCCCTGCGGCCAAGAGGATGAAGATAACCCAGATCCCACAAGGGAAGGGGTGTTAGTGGGAGCAGCTGTCCTCTTGCCACTGGTTTCCTCCCACCACAGGCAGCCCCAGGGAGGGTTGAGAAGGCTCTAAAGCAGTGCTGGGAGCCTTGCCCTGGTGCAGTGGTGGTGAACCTTTTAGAGACTGAGTGCCCCCAAACTGCAACCAAAACCCCTTATTGCTCACAACACACCAACACTACAGTTGAACCTGACTGCTCAGCTGCTGGGGCAATGCCGGGCAGCTTGGCTCACGTGCTGACAGAGGGGACTTTGTGCCCACGGCAGCATGCATGCTAGAGGTTTGCCTCAGTGCCCTAGGGACAGGCAGATAAGTGTGCAGCTGATTATGATGCAAGACCAACTGAGACTACTTTCAGATACAGGTATTAGAAAGATCATGTTGAATCAGTGGCACTGCACCTGCCTGGCAAGCGAGAGGTCCTGAGTTTGATCCCCAGTACTGGAAAAAAAGAAAGATCATGTGAAAACATGATCAGTGGTTAAAGGGGAACCAAAGAATCAGAAATGGGAGAACAAAGTGGCTACCAGGGAGGGAGCAAAGTGGCCCCTGGCCTGGCCCCAGTTCACAATTCTTGCTCTCAGTTCAGGAGCAAGCAGCATCTCCACACCCTGAGATCCACATCCTGAAGAAGAAGAAAGGGCTGAAGAGAAAGGTGAGCGTAGCTTGAGACTTGAGCATCACCTTAAGCCTAGGACAGGTAAGGTCTTCGGGCAGAGGCTGACCTTGGAAGTACCTGGCCTGACCGAGCCCGCGCTCAATCTTCCAGCTTGGGCACGCTCTGTGTGCAGTGCGTGGCCCTGAGGGACAGTTAGGACGACCTGGACCCATGTGGACACAGCCCAGCGGGCATCCACCACCGGCCAGTCTCCTTCCTTTCTGCGGCTCCTGTGCTGAGAAAGGAGATGCTGACAGGATGAAGTGTGCAGCTCCAATCCTGCCCTCCGCACTTAGGGGAAATATGGCCTAAGCACTCCAAGACACTCAAAGTGTAATCCAAAACCAGGGACATGGGGGGTGCGTGTTACTTACTGCTCCCCCCTCCTCTCCTGGTGAGACAGACACTCCCACTCTGGGGCCTGAGGGTCAAACCAAAGGCTTCAGGCTGGTGCCACTTAGCTACTTCCTCAGCCCCTGTGCGAGACCTGAGAGCTTGCTTTGTGCTTTTCACTTCTTAATTCATTGGGTCTTTGCCTAACTGTTCTAGAGAACGGTACTCAGCATCACCCTAAAGTTGGCGGTGACCAGAAGTACTGTAGAAGGCGGGAGCCAGCCTGAGGGTGTTGGTCACTTGGGGGGGTGGGGGCAGTTGCAGCTGGGCTCCTGGTCTTGGCAGAGGAGTCCGCAGTGCTTCTCCGACTTTTGTCACTCACTCCGTGCCTCCTAGCTGAAGTCCCTGGATGCCCCCGGGCCTGAGGAGGAGGAGAAGGTTGAGGACTGCTGGGAGCTACAGATCAGCCCTGAGCTGCTGGCCCATGGGCGCCAAAAAATACTGGATCTGCTCAACGAAGGTTCAACTCGGGACCTGCGCAGCCTGCAGCGCATCGGCCAGAAGAAGGCCCAGCTCATCGTAGGCTGGAGGCAGCTCCACGGCCCCTTTGGCCAGGTAGTGCGCGGGGAGGCCGGGAGGGGCGCGAGAGCCGGGCCCCGCCCACCGCCGCTGTCCCGCAGGTGGAGGACCTGGAGCGCGTGGAGGGCATCTCCGCCAGGCAGCTGCAGTCGTTCCTCAAGGTCAGGTCCCAGGTCCCGCTGCCACCTCCCGCCCCGCCCCGCGCCCATGCCCCCGCTCCCCCTTAACGCTGCCCTTCTCCGCAGGCGAACATCTTGGGCCTGGCTGCCGGCCGCCGCTGCGGCGCCCCCTGACCGCCGCCTCCTACGTCTTCTCTCAACCCTGTGTAGCCTCGTTCGTGTAAATACAGTTATTACTCCCGTGCTTCAGCCTGATTCTTGGGGCGGTGGGGGCGGGGCCGAGCGATAACCGCCTGGGGGTAGGCAAACTTCTTTCGAGCGCAGCGCCATCTTTGGGAAGCCACGAAGCAGCGCAAGATTGTAAATAAACCGCTAGAGTGGGGAGGGGAGACGACGGTGGCCGAGAGAAGACAAACAGACTGAACGCGAAAAGCAGAGGACGGCGACCGTTAAGCGAGCGCGCGCTTCGAGTTTCGCCCCGCCCGTACCCCCGACGCGCGCTCCCTTATTCTCCCGCTCAGCAGGGACAGCGGTGTTGTGTGCGCGTGCGCGCGAAGTAACGGCCGCTGGTGGAGGGGGGTGACTTGTTGAAGGGGGGAGAAGAGAAGCCACCCTGTCTCCCGCGCGCCCACCACCTGCGCCATCTTCAGCCAATCAGCAGCTGTCTCGGGGGTCTCGCGCTTGAGGCGACTCAGGCTGCCGGGTGGCTCCCCCGTCCCTCCCGCCAGTCCCTCCCGCACCTGCCCCTCCCGCTGGCCTTGCGCGCACTCGCGCTCGCGCCCGCTGCAGCCTCCAG
>NW_004624782.1:13367183-13398252 GCF_000247695.1 Heterocephalus glaber | reverse complement strand
CGGCGCCCGCCGAGGCCGCGCCCCCTGCCGCCGCCACCATCGCCGCCGCCGCCGTCGCCCCCACCTCGACGGGCGCCGTGGCCCCTGTCGCGTCCGCCTTGGAGAAGAAGACAAAGAGCAAGGGGCCCTACATCTGCGCCCTGTGTGCCAAGGAGTTCAAGAACGGCTATAACCTCCGGAGGCACGAAGCCATCCACACGGGAGCCAAGGCCGGCCGGGTGCCCTCGGGTGCCATGAAGATGCCAACCATGGTGCCCCTGAGCCTCCTGAGCGTGCCCCAGCTGAGCGCGGCCGGCGGGGGCGGGGGCGAGGCGGCTGCGGGCGGCGGCGGGGCTGCGGTGGCTCCCGGAGGCGTAGTGACCACGACCGCCTCAGGGAAACGCATCCGGAAGAACCACGCCTGCGAGATGTGCGGCAAGGCCTTCCGCGACGTCTACCACCTGAACCGGCACAAGCTGTCGCACTCGGACGAGAAGCCCTACCAGTGCCCGGTGTGCCAGCAGCGCTTCAAGCGCAAGGACCGCATGAGCTACCACGTGCGCTCACATGACGGCGCTGTGCACAAGCCCTACAACTGCTCCCACTGTGGCAAGAGCTTCTCCCGGTGTGCAGGGGCCTGGGCCGCCCGCTGGGCCGGTGGGGAGGGGGGCGGCCGCGAGGTGCCCTGGTCTTGGCTGGCGGGAGGAGAACGGCGGCCTCGGGTTAGCTGGGAGCAGGGGGTGGGCCTCTGCGAAGAGGTGGGCCTCGGGCGGGAGGCGGAGGAAGCCCGCTCGAGGGGAGGGATTTCCTGCCGGAGTAGGATCTGAAGCTTCGGGAGAAAACTTGGGGAGCTTTGTAGGAAGCTCTGCTGTAGAAGCTCAGCAGATTTGGGGCGCACACCCCCAGGCCTAACTCCAAGCCCAACATGTCCCCAGGCCGGACCACCTCAACAGTCACGTCAGACAAGTGCATTCAACAGAGCGGCCCTTCAAATGTGAGGTAGGAAGCCGCCGCCTCCTGTCCTGGTTTTCATGATTTTGATCCTCATTGTAGCTGCCTGAGTTCAGCCTCTCAGACCCCCTTTTTCTCTCTCTCCTTTTTGCCTTTTCACTCCATTTTCTCATTTCTTCTTCAAGGCCTCATCACCTCACTCCCATTTCCTGCAGATCAAAGACCCCCAAGACTCTGATCCCTTTAACCTCTTGCTCCCTTCTCCCCGCTCCTGGAAGCTTTAACTCTCCTGTGACGCCCCCCACGCCCTCCCCCTCCCCAGAAATGTGAGGCAGCTTTTGCTACGAAGGACCGGCTGCGGGCGCACACAGTCCGACATGAGGAGAAGGTGCCCTGTCACGTGTGTGGCAAGATGCTGAGCTCGGCTTATATCTCGGATCACATGAAGGTGCACAGCCAGGGCCCTCACCACGTCTGTGAGCTCTGCAACAAAGGTACATGCTGAGGGGTGCCAGGAGGGCTGGGGGTGGGGGCGCAGCTGGTGGCCCTTCTGCGGGCCTGGGTCAGGGTGCTGTGGCCCAGAGCTCGGGGCATCTAGATCCCGGGAGGAAGCAGATGCAGTAGCAGTGGGGATGACTGGACAATCACTAAATCATAAGAAGCCGAGGCTGAGAGAGATGAGCTACCCAAGTCAGCCTCCTAGGTGTTTGGGGGAGAATGGAAGTGGGACGTGGCTGCTTTGGGAAAGGGATGGTCACGAGCACCCTCCCAGTGCCCGGAAGGCAGGGTTTCAACAGCGCAGCCACAAGTTCTCGCCTCCAGCTCCCCAGCCAAATAGTTCGACAAGAAACACACACTGCCCCAGTATCAGAGAAAGCTCACTGAATAACTGGGCCGAGACTGGGGCACTGGAGGGGTGGGACACAGCCGTCTCTGCTGAGAGTCTGCTCCTCAGGTAGTAGGAATCAGTGTCTCGCCATCTCAGGACCCATCTGGCTGCGGAAGAGTGCCCGATAGATACCCAGGCCAGGCCGACAGATGCCCCACCCGGTGGGAGCTGCCCCAACAGAGAAGCTGGCCCCAGGCTGCAGGATATGGTGGGAGGAGGACAGGTCATCTGAGGAGGGATCCCCGGCCTAGGAGAACAGCCCCGTCTCTGGGGTCTCCGCCTGGCTGACCCCGCTCCCCAATCCCGACCCCCTCAGGCTTCACCACGACAGCATACCTGCGCATCCACGCGGTGAAGGACCACGGGCTCCAGGCCCCGCGGGCTGACCGCATCCTGTGCAAGCTGTGCAGCGTGCACTGCAAGACCCCTGCCCAGCTGGCCGGCCACATGCAGACCCACCTGGGGGGGGCCGCCCCCCCTGTCCCGGGAGACGCCCCCCAGCCACAGCCCACCTGCTGAGGGGGACCCGCACCCATCAGGCAAGGCGCGGGGCATGGCTGGGGGGCGGGATGGGGTGTGGGGGACACGGGGCTCAGAGGGCCCCTAGGGGATCTCAGGAAGGCTAGGGATGCCCATGTTCTGCTCAGGTTAGGGAGATCTGGGGGCCAAGGAGGGCCCTTCAGGAGAGCCGTCTGGATAAGGAGGCAGGCCAGAGCTTGACCCGGTAGGAAGTGAGCACCGGCTGTGTCCCAGGGGCATCTGGGCTAAGGGTGCGGCCCCCAACATTCGGCCCGGTGACGGTGGTGGTCTCGCTGCAGGTACTGGTGAGGTGTGTCCGATGGCGGCGGCGGCGGCAGCAGCGGCAGCAGTGGCAGCGGCAGCCCCTCCCACAGCTGTGGGCTCACTCTCCGGGGCCGAGGGGGTGCCAGTGAGCTCTCAGCCACTTCCCTCCCAGCCCTGGTGAGCTCCAGGTTGGTGGGGGGAGAGGGGAAAGTGGCAGAAGGCCCCTGGTACAGGCTCCTCTCCCCCTCTCTCTTCCCATCAGCTCATTAGTCCCCTCCAACCCAGGAGCCTCCAGAGAGAGAAACGGTTCTTAGGGGAATTCGCTAGGTTTTAACGATTTGTTTCTCCTGCTCTTCTCCTCCCAATCAGCTGACCCTGCACACACCTGCCCCTCAGCTGTGTTGAAGGCCCACGGATCGTGGGCAGGGGTGTCAGGACAGGAGCAGCCCCTGCCCTATCCCTCCTCCCTCGGCCCCCTGCCCCCAGGGGTTCGTGAGCCTCTCCGTGGTCCTTGCTCCGCTCCTTCCCGTCCTCCCCCCCCTGTCTGCTGCCCCTCCCTGGGAAGTTGGTGCTTTTTTTTTTCCAGGGGGAGGGAGGAGAAGGAGGAGGGGAATCAAAGATTCTGTCCTGAAGGGAGAACGGTGAGAAGGGACAGAAGTGGGGAAGGCAGAGGTTAGATCTCCAGCAGATGGGGTGGTTGGGGTTGGGCCCTCAACATCATCCTGCTTAAGAATCTGTCGGGGGGGAGTCAAGGGGATGAAAAGGAGGGGCCACTAGGGCCAGACGCAGAATGAGAGCTGGCATCTTAGGGCCACGTACTCGAGTGGGCCGGGATAGAGGTGCTTCCTGGGGCGGGGGAAACGCAGCCGCAACGTCGCCCTTCCCTCTTGCACCCCGGTTCCAGCCCTGGTCTTTCACCCTTTTCCCCATGACAAGCTGTGGCCCTGGCCATGCCATCGTGTTCCTGTGTCCCCTGCATGTTCCTCACCCTCCACCCCCTTCTTTTGCGCGGATCCCATTACAATAAATTTTAAATAAAAACCTGGCTCTGGCTCTGGGTTCAATGCGTTGCCCTCTTCAGGGCCACCTTTCCTCTCCCGAGGGGTTCGTGGGTTCTGCCTGCTGGCCCGGCCCTGGCGGCCCGGCCCTGCCCTCGGGCTCTGGGGCATTAGCGCCTCCCTCCAGGGCAGCCCCACTGGCTGTCGCAGACAGCGGAGAGCGGGATCCGCCCTGCAGGGCCGCCCTGACGGCCGCGGGGATGCCCCGCTCCTCCCCGGCCTACGGCTGCCGGCTGCTCAGACCCCAGCCCAGCACCTGCACGCCCGGGAAGCCAAGGGAGGCGGGCCCCAGCCAAGCGCAGTGGGATTAACGTGCCCCCCACCCCCAGCCTGGGTTTGGGCGCCCGGCATTTACGCTGCTCGTGGACCCAGCCCTCCTACTGCCCCTGCCGTGCTGTTCTTCAGGCGCCTTTCCTGAGCCTGCAATGCCCATTTCGCCCGAAGGCTCCCTATCCTGCAGGCTGCTTCTCCAGACCCCACCGTGCTCCGCCCTGCACCCTCCCCGTTTCGCCCCTCTCCCTTCTCCCCCTTGGCGCAGTCTTGCTTTGGCCCCGGTCTCGGCTCCTCGCAGACCCTGGTCTCGGTCCGGGCCCCTGGGTCCCTGTGACCGTTGGCGGGAGGGGCTGTGGACCCAGGCAGGGGGCGCCCCCTCCGAGGCGCGCGTGGGGCGGGGCGGGGAGGGCCGATAGTGGTCCCCGGGCTGTTGCCTGGGTAACGCGGAGCCTGGCCGGGAGGGGCTGAGGCGAGCGAGGGGCGGGGGCGGCGGCGGCGGCGGCGGCGGCGGCGGCGGCGGCGGCGGCAGAGCGCAGGGAGGGGACCGGAGGACCGAGCGAGCGCGGAGAGGAGGGGACCCGCCACCTCCCTCCTGCGCTGCCATCTCGCTCCCTCCCGGGCTGCGGCTGCTGCAACGGCGGCGGCGGCCGTAGCCGTCCCGAGGCCGGCGTCGAGGTGAGGCTGCGGGCCGGAGTGCAGGGGAATGCGGGAGCCGCGAGGGAGGGTGTCCTGGGCGCGCCGCCCCGGGAGGGAGGAGGCCCGGCCCGCCGTGGGCGAGGGAATCCCGGGAGAAGTCAGAGAAGGGGCCTCGGAGATGCCCAGGGCCCTCCTGGAGGCGCGCGGCGAGAAACCCACTCCACCTGAGCGCCCGGGGGAAGATGCAGAGGGGTGGCGTGTGTGTGCAGCCGGGCTCCCAGCCTGGTCCGCTTGTCAAGGCGTGTAGTGTTCGCACAGCTTGTAGATTTGGGGTGCTCCAGCTTCTGCTGCGATCTGAAGTCCTGATCCCGTTGGGTGCACCAGGGAGAGACCCCGGGAGGGCTCTATCTTCTCGGGCTCCCCAAGCGGAAGACTGAGTGGAGCACTCTCCCCGGGGACGTCCAACCCCAAGGCCCAGGAAACCCTAATTTCTCTTCCTTTCCCCAGAGACAGCACAGGCTGGCCCTGAGACAGGAGCCTAGTCCCGTGGGGCCTGCAGTCCAAGTCCCTGTTCCCTTCTCACACCAAGCCTGTCTCCTCTTCCAGGATTTGCTACTGTCTCTGCTGTTCCCTCCTGCCCACAGGGGCCCTCTCCCCTCTGCCCCCTCAAGATGGCAGCCAGCCCCTCCCAGGCCTCTGAGATGAAGGGGGTAGAAAAGAGTCCTGAGACCCGGGGAGAAGGGCCCAGCAGTTCTGAAGCTGGAACTGGCCCTTGTCCAGCCCCAGCAGGGGTCCCAGGGCAGCCAGAGGCCCTGCATCTGGGCCCAGGCGCTAATGCAGCCTCTGTGGACTTGAGCCCCACGGCTGAGCTAGTTCCAGAAACCACAGAGACCCACAGTGGGGGCCCAGAGACAGCCCAGACTACAGAGGCCAGCTTAGGCCTGGGAGGGGCATCAGAGGCCAACTGCAGCCCTGAAGAAGCATGCCTGGAGCCAGCATCCAAAGCATCAGTGAACAAAGAGGCCCCTGCAGACCAGGGGTCGGAGCAGGAGCCTGCAGCCCCACCTGAGCCAGCCCCAGAGCCTGCTCCCAAGCCTGACCCCCAGGCAGACCCCCAGGCAGCTTCCCAGCCCACCCCTAACCTAGCCCTTCAGCCAGAGCTCCCTACCCAAGAGGACCCCACTCCTGAGGTCCTTACCGAGGATGTGGGGGAAAAGCAAGAGAATGGGGCAGTGGTCCCTCTGCAGGCTGGTGATGGGGAAGAGGGCCCAGCCCCCCACCCTCACTCGCCCCCCTCAACAAAAGCCTCCTCAGCCAATGGGGCTCCTCCCCGGGTGCTGCAGCAGCTGGTCGAGGAGGACCGAATAGGAAGGGTTCACAGTGGGCATCCAGGATCTCCTCGAGGTAGCCTGAGCCGCCACCCCAGTTCCCAGTTGGCAGGGCCTGGGGTGGAGGGGGGTGAAGGCACCCAGAAACCTCGGGACTACATCATCCTTGCTATCCTGTCCTGCTTCTGCCCCATGTGGCCTGTCAACATCGTGGCCTTCGCTTATGCTGTCATGGTGAGCCTGGGGCCCGGCCTCGTGTGCTATGGCTCTCTGTTTCCCGCCAGTGCTGGGTCAGAGCCCCAGGAGTGACTGGGCCTCCCCTTCCCCTGCATGGACCCACTTCCCAAATTCAGGGCCTCCATTTGCCTCTCCCCAGGACCTAACCCTCTGAGCCACTGCTGTCAGACCCCTTCAGGTGGGAGGGATACGGAGATGGTCGCGCAGCCTCACTGACTGTGCCCTCTTCACTCTGCCTTCCCAACCCGCCTGCCTCCCTTAACTCCATGGGGCCTCTCTCCTCTGGACGACTTTCACCTGATCCCTGCTGGGCTGGCTTCTCCTTCACCCCCCACCCTAACCCCAGTCCCGGAACAGCCTGCAGCAAGGGGACGTGGATGGGGCCCAGCGCCTGGGCCGTGTGGCCAAGCTCTTAAGCATCGTGGCACTGGTGGGGGGGGTCCTCATCATCATCGCCTCCTGCGTCATCAACTTAGGCGGTGAGTGGGGTCGGGGACAAGCAGGGGAGGAGCGGAAGGGTTGCAAGGGCAGCTTTACTAACCCCTGCCCTGCTTTCTCCTGTCTGTCCTCCCTACTTCTTTGTCTCTCTTGTCTTCCCCTTCCCTCTCCTCTCCCACAGTGTATAAGTGAGGGGCTCTGCCCTGCATCCCAAGACTTTTCTTCCTGTTGGGAGCAGCCGTGGGGCCATCCCTCCCATGGGGAGCCTGATCGATGGCCCTGGCCCCCATCCCTAGGGACCAAGGGAGCCTGAGTGGACTTGTTTACAGCTTCTTTCCTGCTCCTGCACCCTGCCAGGCTCCTCTGTCAGCCGTAGGCCTCCCTTCTCCCTGCGATTTCCAGCTCCCCGCACTTCTGCCTGCTGATACATCCCCTCCAGCCTCTTGGCCTTCCTAACCCCGCACTTCTGGAAACCTCTGCACATCTCCCAGACTCCGTGCTCTCAGCCCCCCACATCTTTTCCAGCCTCCCTGCACTTCCAGTCTCCTGGTTTCTCTGAACTTTAAACCTGGCCCCCTGCTCCAACTTCCACTGTCTTCGCATCTAACCCATCCCTCTCCTCCTTCCTTTGATCAGCTGTACCTCCTTCCTCTTTCTGCCTCTTCCTCATTCCTTAGTATTCTCTTCACCTTCCTGCCACCATTTGTTCTGCAAGATCTCCAGCCCTTAGATCAGGCTGGGGAGGTGGAGCAGCGTCCGGAGAGGGCTGCCTAGCCCCGGGCTCCGACTGTTCTCGCTGGGGGCCCGGCCCACCACCCTGCGCCTTTTGGGTCGCGGAGCAGGCAAGCGAGCCTCTCCTGGAGACTCGTGCTTGCGAGGGAGTCCTGGTTCTGAGAGCCCGGGGGCTGGGGGGCGCGGCGCTGCAGGTTCCGTGGAAGGTTCGGAAGATCAGACCCGTCCACGTGAGCTTTTAACTTTAGAGTTTCTCGCTCGAAGGTATCGGGAAGGGGTGGGGCTCGAGCCTTTCACAAGCTTTGTAACGAAAGGGAAAAAAAAGGGACCAAAGCTCCCAGCTGCAGGGAGTGACAGAGGAGTGGGGAGGCTATATAATTATTTTCTAAGAGGACCAGGGTGGTTTGTTGCACGCGACAGCCTGCTGAAGAGGCAGAGGCAGCTGCGACGCGGTTCGGAGTTGCAGTCGTTTTCTAAAAAAAAAAAAGTTGGGGAGAAAAAGTAAAATTCCTTTAAAACTAGACACATAAAGCCGACTTTCCCCTTTTGTATGCTGGATGCTGCATGAGTCTGAAACACCAATAAACGGAGATTGCATGAGACTCGCCTCCAGTCTGGGTCCCTGAGTTCGTCTGCGTCCTGGCAGAACTGAGTGGGTGGTATACGCATGCGCCTTCGCAGTAGCCATCTTTACTGTGGGCCGAAGCCTGATCTGCCCGAGAGCCTACCTACGCATGTGCAAGCCGTCCCTCGCTTTCCTTTTCCGAGCAGTTTTGACTGAGGAGCGGAGCGCCCACACACACACCCCCGCGCCATTTCTTTGCGCCTGCGTACTGTCACCCTGCGCAGCGGGGGAGGCGAGTCTTGGCCCCAGGTTCCTACGGCGGCTGAGTGGACGCGGCCCAGAACTGCGGGGTCTAGGCAGAGGGCGCTGGCTCCTGGTGTGGACAGGGGCAGAGTGAAGGCGGGAAGACTGGGCTGCCCCTTCCCGCTCGGAAAGTCGGGGTCCGTGGGGCGGGGCCCTTCCCTGCAGGGGATCGAGTGCCCCCCCGGGGGCGGGCGCGTTAGCCACGGAGACAGCTGCTGGAACCTGACTGGCTGCAGAGGATTTCCTAACTCCCGCGGGCCGGGGCGGGCCGGGGCGGGCGGGGTCCCCGGGCTGGTGCTCCAGGGCCTCCTGTATTGCTGGGCCCCTTCCCTAGAGGCCCATGTCTCTCGCACGGGGTCTTGGAGACATTGCGGCCTCCACAACGGCGCCTCTGTCTGAAGAAGGGGAAGTGACTTCTGGCCTCCAGGCTCTGGCGGTGGAGGATACCGGAGGCCCCTCTGTCTCGGCCAATAAGGCCGAGGAAGAGGGACGGGGCCAGGAGAAGGCCGAGCGTGAGGGGTCCGGGGCCGAGGAAGCAAAAGGAGAAGCCCCCAGCGCTGGAAGAGCGGAACAAGCCGAGGGAGACTTCGAGGACTGGTGCGTACCCTGCAGCGATGAGGAGGTGGAGCTGCCTGCGCAGGGGCACGCCTGGATGCCTCCGCCCTCTGAAATCCAGCGGCTCTATGAACTGCTAGCAGCTCATGGTACCCTGGAGCTTCAAGCGGAGATCCTGCCCCGCCGGCCGCCTACGCCCGAAGCCCAGAGTGAAGAGGAAAGATCTGACGAGGAGCCGGAGGCCAAAGAGGAAGAGGAGGAAAAGTGAGGACAAAACCCTGCTCGCGGGGCTCTTCCGATTATGGCCGAAGGAAATAGGGAGGGTAAAAAGGTGGGACCCAGGAGAGATAGAAAGTGGAAGGAGGGCTGGGCTTGCTGGCACGCTCCTGTCATCCCAGCACTTGGAAGGCTGAGGCCGGTGGATCACTGCTTACACAGTGTGACCCCGTGTCAAAAAATAAATAGAAACAAAAAACAAAGTGGAAGGAGGGTGGAGGGCAAGAGAGGAAGAGCCGCAGACGGGGGAGAAGCATGTGGGGATGTTTGGTAGGGTCAGCCTCATCCTCACTGTTTGTGCTCCTGTGCCAGACCACATGTACCCACGGAATTTGACTTCGATGATGAACCAGTGACACCAAAGGACTCCCTAATCGACCGAAGACGCACCCCAGGTACAGACAAGAGGGTTGAGTTGGAGATGAAGGGCCTCTCTTCCCCGTCACCAAAAAAGGGGCTTTTTTTTTTGGCAGTACCAGGGATCCAATTCAAGACCTTGTGCTTGTGAAGCAGGTACGGTGCCACCAAGCTAAATCCCCGGTCCGCAAAAAAGTGGCTTTCTTAAAGAGGCCTTGCTGGGGATGTCAGTTGCTATACAAGTTCTAGAAAATAGACATTCACACTATGGCTCCACAGTTCTGGCTTAGGTCAGTGCCCTATCTTCCTTCAAGAAACTGTCACAGGGCCGAGGATTTAGCTCAGTGGCACCAGGCCTGCCTTGAAAGCACAAGGTACTGAGTTCGATCCCGGTACCAAAAAAGAAAGAAAGAAAGAAAACAAACCATCACAGATAGTTCTATCATGTTTCCTATTCTTTTCATGTTCTCCCCAGAGGTCTAAGTCCTCCCGGTCATTGTTTTCTAGATCTACATCCCTGTACTACTACTGTGTATATCACCTAATCTGATCCAGTTTCCCATCCCAGTGCCTTCCTAGAATTTACCCTTGGAGTTATTCTGGAGTTCTTCTCTTACCCAAACATTCAAGCCAAGTCCTGTGAGCTCTGCTGCACATTTCCAAGTCCGTGTGCTCCTGTCCGACTTCAATCCAAGGCACTATCTCACTGGTCTGGATAGTTTCAGTAGCTCCTCACTCGTCTCCCCGCTTCCAATCTCAGCAATCAGCGGTTCATTAAAACAAATGTCAAGAGGCCGAGGATTTAGCTCAGTGGTTCCACTGCCTGCCTTGCAAGCACAAGGACCTGAGTTCAATCCCCGGGACCAAAAACAAAACAAATGTCAAGTCTCTACTTAAATCCCACAGAGGATTCCATTCCTAGGGGAAGAGCTGTAGAGGGAGGATCTAAATTGCCTTTAACCCCTCCTTGCTTCTTTAAAGAGACCTCCTTGGGTGGGCGATTTAGCTCAGTGGTTTCACTGCCTGCTGTGCAAGCGCAAGGACCCGAGTTCGATCCCTGGTATAAAAAAAAAGAGAGACCTCCTTGTTTCTTCCCAGGGCCTTTGTGCTTCTTGGTTGACTCTTCCCTGGTCTTCACATTACTCTTTCACACTCTAGCCCTTCATTGCCCAAGATGTCTGTGGGCCCAACTTAAGCCTTAAGATCGTTCATGCCAAGGCCTGAAGTCTGGGTGTTAAACGAGCTCCTCAAGTGATGAGTAAGGTCCACAGCTGCCTCAGTGGCTTCCGTATTTTCTGCCTTCCTCTAGGAAGCTCAGCCCGGAGCCAGAAAAGGGAGGCCCGCCTGGACAAGGTCCTCTCAGACATGAAGCGACACAAGAAGCTGGAGGAGCAGATCCTTCGAACTGGGAGAGACCTCTTCAGTCTAGACTCAGAGGACCCCAGCCCTGCCAGCCCCCCACTCCGGTCCTCGGGGAGTAACCTGTTCCCCCGGCAGCGGAAATACTGAAATACTCACTACTGCTGCTGCTGCCTCTGAGGTGCACAGACTGGACTGCCCTGCTGGGGCCTCGTTCTCCCTCCCCAAGCCAGGACCCTGGGAAACTTGGGAAGGAGATGAAACCCCAAGCTCCCAACACAGCCCCTTTCAGGAAAGAGTGTGTTTTCTGTTGAACGTCACATTTTGAGACCTGGGCTGGATTTTCTAAAATAAAAGGTGCAGGGTTTTCTTCTCTTAAGAGGAGGTGCAGCTGGAGACTAAACAATCAGCTGCACTTGAGCAGAGGCAGAATTTTATTGACCCAAATTGGAAAACTAGTCAGATGAGACAGGCAAGTCCACCATCTGTTTCCTGTTTCGTCCCTTGGCCAATCCCAGTATCATCCGGGGGCGTTGCCTGCTGGCTCTAAAACACAAATTCCTGAGCTTGGAATGAGTGATCTTGCCTCAGCTGCAAACTGCCTCCGAGGAGAAAATGAGCGGCAGCTGCCTGGGTCTTTAACTACTTAACCCCGCCCGGCGGCCGCCCCGCCCCGCCCCGCCCCGCGGTGCCGGGAAGAGAGCCCTGGGCGGCCCGGTGAGATTTCTGGCCTGCGCAGCGCTGCTGGTAGCCCGCCTTTTAGATGTGAGTACCTTACACTGCTCCCACACACACACTGGTGGTGGTCTCTGTGCCCTTCAAAATTCTTTTTACCCCTCTTCTGCTTTCTAGGGGTCTTGCTGGGTTTTTTTGGTACCGGGGATCGAACTCTGGACCTTGCGCTTTCGAGGCAGGCGCCGGAACCATTGAGCTAAATCCTCGACTTTTTTTTTTTTTTTTTTTTTGACACAAGGTCTTGCTATGTAGTTCACCGTGGCCTGGAACTCACTATGTAGTTCAGGCTGGCCTTGAACAAGTAGCGAGATCCTTCTGTCTCAGCCTCCTCCCAAGTGCTTGGATTACAGCCGTTCCTAACCATGTGTAGCTTAGGGCCTTAGTTCTGCTGGGGCCGCTAAGACTTCTCTAAATCAGCGAGGGAGAAAGGAGGGTGGAGACTTCCTGGTTGGAGTTTTCTGGGGTTTGAAGAGAAGGTAGATCAGCTGGAGGACACCCCAGTCCCCAGTCTCAGGCTTCTGACCTCACGGTCTCACAAAAGTAAGATGGTGCAGGGCTACCTCGTCCGAGCGTTGTAACTGCTCGGAGCCTGAGGCAGGAAGATCGCTTGAGCCCTGGAGTCAAAGGCCTGTCTGGGTACCATAGAAAGATCCTTATTTCTTAAAAAAAAGAAAGACAGGTCTGAGGGTGTAGCTCAGAGGTAGCGTGCCTGCTGGTACTCCAGAAGCCCTGGACTTCATCACCAGCTCCGCAAAAATTTTAAAAATCTGGGCCTGGTGGTGCAACCTATAATCCCAACACTGGGAGACTGAGGCAGGAGAATGGCAAGTTTGAGCTCAGCCTGGGCAATTAAGGGAGACCCTGTCTCAAAAATTTAAAAAGTACTGGAATGTAGTTTAGTGTGAAAGTCCTCGGTTCAGTTCCCAGTAGTGGAAAAACTTTAAATGATGGGTGACCTTACAAGGTCCTTTCAGGGCCAGGGATTTAGCTCAGTGGTTTCGTCGCCTGCTGTGCAAGCGCAAGGACCAGAGTTCAATCCCTGGTGCCGGGAAAAAAAAAAAAACGTCCTTTCAGACCCATCTCGGAATTAGGTTGGTCCTTGACTATCTGCTCACAGCTCCGAGAGACCTAGACTGGCCTCTTCCCTGGTCCCCATGGAGGGCCGCTGCTGCCGAGGCTCAGGCTTTCCCACTGCTCTCTCCTGGGCTCTGCCAGCTGCTGGCCCTGCTGGCCACTTGAGACGTTAGCAGTGAGATTGTGAGGTGGCCCGGTGGCCAGAAGGTGCAGTCTGGTGAGCATGGCTCTTCTCCTTGAGGAGGAAAGTGGAAGACGGGAGGCTCAGGAGGGACCCTGGGGTCTCCGCTATCGCGCGCTGGGCGAGGGCATTTGAGGCAGTTGTCCCGTGTCCACTGCTCCCCACCTGGGTGGACCCCTGAGATCTGGGGAGAGGCTGGCTGTCACACGGGTGCCAAGTGACTCTCCGGGGGTCTTGTGCTTGTTTCTGCCTGCCATGGGGACACTGGTGGTGACCATGAATGGACCCCCTGAGGGGTCCTGAGGACTGTAACCAAGTGTCCCGCTTTCCCGGTGCAGTGGTGCCCTCCCAGGCTTCCTGGGGTAGAGAGTGGGCACTGGCACCGACTGCTCGCCTGTGAACTGCCCTCTGAAGCTTCCTGGGCGCACCCAGCCCCACCTGATCCTTAACTCCTTGTGCTAGGGTAGGAATCAAGTTGATGCCTTCCCCTGAGAAGCCACTCTACCTCTGGCTATGAAGCCAGGGTAGACTTCTGTGAACCTTTGAGAACTGTGTAATCTTGAGCACGTTCCTTAACTTACAGGTTTTAGAAAGATAAAATGAGTTCGCTAACAGTGCCTAACACAATGCCTGACTAAGTTCAAGTGCAAGTTTCAGAGTCTTCTGGAAACCTTGACTCAGAATTTGGCCAGAGAAGGGTGAAGCGGCGCAGCCAATGCCAGGCCTGCTTGCGCCACTTGCAGTCCCAGCTGTTTGGGAGACTGAGACGCCACCTAGGTTTCAAGGCCAGCCTGGACAATGTAGCCCATAGCCCATAGCCTTCGCTGAGGAGAAAAAAATCCCTGCCACCTGCTCTGATCGGGCGGGTTTAGGGAGCTTTATCCAGCTCAGGCTCAGAGGCCTGCCCATGTTCAGTGTGCACTGGCAGCCATAGGGAAGTGGGAGGGCAGAGTCTGAGCCGAAGAGCTGCTTTGCTCCCCTGCTCCCTTAGTCACCAAGCTGTTCATACTGCTGAGCGGCCCCAAGGGCTGGCACTCAGGAAAGACTTTCTTAGGAATAAAAATTCCTGAAACTTTGTTGCAAAGAAAAGGGATCCAGGGGCTGGGCATTTAGCGCAGTGGTTTCGCCGCCTGCTGTGCAGGCCCAAGGACCCGAATTTGATCCCCTATACCAAAAAAAAAGGAGGGATCCCCCTTAAAGCAGGAACCAGTTTTGATAAACCAGGAAGGTGCTGAGTGCAAATAAGCCCTCTGCTGTTCCTCATTCTTATGACTCATGACTCATTCTCTAAACAGACCACAGTGATGGAACCTTTTAGAGCTTTCAATGGTAATAAACAGCAAGAAGGGGCACATGTAGAATGTTTAACTGAAAATCAGTAAGGCTGGGCATGGTGCATGCCTGTGAACCCAGCAGAATCACCACGAGTTCGAGGCCAGGGAGGCCAGCATAGGCCACATAGTTTAAAACCAGCCTGAACTACATAGTGAGATCGAGCTTATCTAAAAAAAAACAAATCAGTACAGAGAAAACTCCACTGAAGAATCTAGATTCTGTGAGATGGGGGTTTTGTTTTTGTTTTTTTTTTTTGTCCCGGGGATCGAACTTGGGTCCTTATGCTTTCAAGGCAAGGGGCGGAACCACTGAGCTAAATCCCCGGCCTGGATTTTTTTTTTCTTTGTGGTGCTAGGGATTCAACTCAGCTACGTTCTCAGCCAAGAGCCTTTGTTTATATGAAACTTCATGGACCTTTTCTTTTTCTTTTTTTTTTTTGGTACCAGGGATCGAACTCCAGTCTTTGTGCTTTCGAGGCAGGCAGTGGAACCACTGAGCTAAATCCCTGGCCCTAAGATGTTCATGTTCTTTGGGGGGCGGGTAAGCACCGAGCTAAATCCCCGGCCCTCACCTTTTCTTAAACCTACAGTTTAAGAGATCTAGTGGCGATCTAATGCAGGGCTGAGTGAACAACTTCAGTCTCAGGCCTGCCTGGACCAAAGAGCTGGGTTGGGGAGAAAGCTGTTTGGGGCTGGGCCAGGGTAGAGGGCTAAAAAAGAATGAATGAGGGCCGGAGATTTAGCTCAGTGGTTTCCCTGCCTGCTGCGCAAGCGCAAGGACCAGAGTTTGATCCTCTGTTCCAAAAAAAAAAGAATGAATGGGATCCCCCGCCTGGTGTGATGGGTGAGAGGCTGAGGCAGGGTGATCACACGCCAGGCCTCAGCCTAGGCAATTTGGGGACCTATCCAGAGTCTTGCCTCAAGAGGTTGAGGCTGGGTGTGGTGGCGCACACCTGTGATCCTGGCTTTCAGGAGGCTGAGGCAGGAGGGCCAGACTACATAGTGAGACCCTGACTCAAAAAACAAAAAAAAAAGGTGGTGGATGTAGCTCAGTGGGAAAGTCCTGGGTGAGGCCTGGGGTCCTGCTGCTCCTGGCTGACCGTGGGGAGTGTGGTCACTCCAGTGTGTCTGTTTCAGAGTCACTCTGTCAGCCGCTCACAGGAAAACTGAAGATTTCACAACTGGTTAATTTACTGAAGTTTGGCTGAAATCATGTTTCACTTTTGAGTTAGGAAACTTGGGCCAGGGGCCCCTCTTTTGCTTCTGTAGTGCTGGGGATGGAAGCCGGGACTCTTGAGGCAAGAGCTACCACCGGGCTACCACATCCCGGAGCCTTTGGATGAGGGTGAACCGTCCCCCGTCCATCTGTCCCTGCGTCCACTACGTCTCCTGCAGGATGACTATGTGATGGCTGAAGGTTGGCTGTGGTTCTGGTTTTGTTTTGTTTTTTTGAGACAGGGTCTCATAAGTGGTTCTTGCAGAAATCTGACATTTGAGGCGCTTGCAACCAGGCAGGGCTGGGCATGTGCCTGGGAGCCCACTGGGGTGGATCTCAGGCAGGGACTGAAGGGAGGTGGGTGAGTGAGTGGGTTGGGGAGCTGGGACCAGACCTGAGAGTGGGGCACCCCTTTACCCTCGCCTTCTCAGGCCCCGAAACGAGATGCTGGAACTGTGCACGTCCTGAGACTTCTGTGGGGCAGGACCAGCTCTGAGTGACCTGGCAGGCCTTGGGAGCCAGCGTGGGGTGGGGAGGGTCGTTTGGGAGCCAAGCCGGGGTCCTGGCACCCAGGCCAGGCAGGAGCAGGGCTCGACCCATGTGGAGGACGACTCGCTGAGTCCCTGAGCAGGCCGGCTGGCGCAGCAGATGGTGGAGAGGCCTAAGCCGCGGGAGCAGGGCTGGCCAGGAAGGAGCCAATGGAGCCCTTCCTGAGCCTCCTTACAGCCCCGCCGTGGCCTCTAGAGTTCCTGTCCCTGTGGGGCCTTGGAGCTCGGCCGGCACCTCTGCCCACAGCCCCATCTGGCTTCCTGGCCGGGCGTCCGTCTGCAGAGAACACCGCAGAGCAGCTGCTGGGAAATGCTCCACCTGGCCCGGGAGCCCTGCTTTACTGTTCCTCTGGCCTCACGCTGGCGTCATAGAGACTTGTCACCTTCCTGACAGTGACCAGAGAAGCAGGAGGTTGAGTGGGGGCTGTGGTGCTGCCCCTGGGGAGAGCCGGGCCTCGGACCCCACCCATGTCCTGAGCACAGTACAACCACTCACAAACAGCCTGGGCCTCTTCTGAACACTTTGCTTTTAAAATTATTTTACGCAAGCGCAAGGACCCGAGTTCGATCCCCAGTACCAAAAAAAAAATTTTTATTTTAATTTAATTTTATTTTGTGGTACTAGGTATTGAACCCAGGGCCTTCACAGTGAGCTATGTCCCCAGCCCTTTTTTTTTTTTTTTGCTTTGGGACAGGGTCTGGCTAAGCCACTGAGTTCCCATGCTGGGCTTGTACATGGGATCATACTGCCTCAGCCTCCTAGAGTGAGCGCCACCTGCCAGGCTGATCCATCCCATTTTGTAGCCAAAGAAACAGGGAGGTCTGGGGACTTGTCCAGGGTCACCACCCTCTAATAAGGGTTGGGGTTCTGTCCAGGCAGTTCCAGCCTGTGGAGTCCTGGATGTAGCCTTTCTGGAACAGGGAGAGGGAGAGAGAAGCCGGGGTAACAGGGGTAAGAGGGGAAGAGACCAGGGCCAGGAAGTCAGAGCGAGAACTCTAAAGAGAAAAGCCGCCTTCCTACACATGCGGGAAATAATTTTAGGCAGAAATGAGTCACAGAAAAGTATGAAGGTCACACACCATACGAAATTAAGAGATAAAAGAATATGGGACAGAATAACATCCCTCTGATGCAAAAAGTATACCAGGAAGACATCAGAGCTGCAGCCACTTTCAAAAGGAAACAAAATAGGAAGGAAGCATACAGGGCATGGAGGGTGAAGCAGGGTTGCAGGCCTGGGTGGGCTGACCACGTCCCTCCCATCGCATCTCAACCGCTGAGCACTCTGCCACCCAACAAGGCATCTGCCAGGCCCACTTGGCTGTGTAGAAGTTTGAGCATTTTCTTCAGTGCTGGGGATAGAACCAGGGCCTCACACCTGTGCTAAGCACCTTCTCTGCCACTGAGCTACACCCCCAGCACCCCAAATTAATGCTAAAAGTTTATATTATCACTGGTGATGCACACCTGTCATCTGGACTAGCTGGGGAGGCTAAGGCAAAAGGTCACAATATCAAGCTCCTCCGGAGCTACATGGCAAGACCCTGTCTGAAAAATATAAGCACATAAGTAGTAAAACAGTAATAATAAATTTTCTCAGAAGCACTGGCCACATTTCAAGTGTTTAGTAGCCACATGTGGATAATCCAGAAATAGAGCACATTTAAAATATTCCCAGGGCTGGGAGTGTAGCTCAGGGGTGCAATGCCTACCTGGCAAGCTCCAGGCTCCGAGTGCAGTGCGATTCTTGGTACCAAAAAAATAAAATATTCCCATCATCGTGGGAAATTCTGTTGGGACAAGGCTGTTAGATTTAAACAGGAAGATGCAGGCTGTGGTCCAGGTGCTCGGTAATAGGGCAGGAGGGGATTGTGGAGGGCAGAAAAGCTTGTGTCTCATCTTACTGTGGGAGAAATGTAACTCCCAGCCTGCTGGACGTCAGATGTGCTGAGTTCATGGTCCCACAACACTGAGGAATGAAGCTGGGAACCAAAGGATGAAGTTAGGAGAGTTTTACTGGAAATAAGGAGAGAACAATTGCTCCTGGATGTCCAGGAGGGGTCCCTAAGGGGTGGGGCCAAGGCCCTGTGTAGGGGTCATTTTTACCAGAAAGTCAGTGTGGCTACAACACAGGTCACACTACAGCCTATAGGGTTACAAGTACAGCACTTAGCTAATATTGGTCCAGTAGGGAAGCAGGTCACGTAGCAAGGGTACTTGGAGAGAACAGAGGCATTTTGGGAAGGCCTGTGTCCCACATCCCACCTTCTGGTCACTGGCAACTGATGCCTATCTGGGCTCCCTGGGCCTGGCGCAGGCACTGTTCATGCCTTGGAGGCTCCCAGGCAGGGCTGCCGCCTCATCCCCTGGAGGCCTGGTCTTCCTCAGGTGCCTCCAGCCGCGATTCTGTTCTTTATTTTGTGCTGACTCCCTTGAGGGCTCAGTCCCCTTTCGTACATTGATTTTTATCTGACTTAACTGCCTGTAATAATAAAAAGGGGCAGCTGCTATTTGGCTCTTGTCAATTTTGCCACATGAGAATATGGACCCAGTGTTGTGTTGTTGGTCTCGTAATTCTTCTAGAGTGGCAGGAATTGGGAGCTTGTGAAAACTCATCATTTCCTTCTGGAGTCAAGGGCCTTTGCGCTGAGCTACATCCCCATCCCTTTTTGTTTTTTATTTTGTGATATTCTCACTAAGTCGCTAAACTACCTAGACTGAGTTTGAACTTGTGATCGTCCTACCTCAGCCTCCCAGAGTGCAGGGATTACAGATGTGCACCACCACTCCTGATTGAAAATTCATAATTTCTAAAAATCAAAACAAAACCCCACAAAATAGCTGGGTGTGGGGGCACATGCCTGTAATCCCAACACTTGGAGGCTGAGGCAGGGGGATTGCCAAGAGTTCAAGGCCAGCCTGAACTACATAGGGAGACCCTGTCTCAAAAAAAGAAAAACAATGCCTTGAAGGCTCAGGGTGTAGTCCTAGTACTGTATGTGTGATCCCTGACTGGGTTGTACTGGGGATGGAACTTGGGACCTTGTGCTTGCGAGGCCCAGCACTGAAAGGTGAGAGAGCAAGAAGAGGAAAGTCTGCCCCTGATCTCTCAGGACCCGGCTCTGGGCTGCCCAGGAGCCTTGATTGCCTTTGTCTGACTCAAGGACCAGTTCAAAGTCCATGGGGTGCCGGTGCCTGTAAGGGGCTGAGCAGTAGATGGGTGTGTGACATTCCTCAACAGGGCGCACACACCATTAAACCACCCAGGATTCGGACTGAGTAGGGTATGGAAATGATTTACCCCCTTTCCTTCCCCTTCCCCTCACCCTGCCCAGAACTGGGAACCAAAGTATCTGAGGGCAATCAGTCCTCCGACTGCCTAGAAAGGTGAGGGCCAGAGGAAAAAAGACAACAGACTGGCGTAATTTCAAAGTGCATGGGGAGAGGTCAGTGCCTCAGAGCGGTCTAAGACAAGACCCTGGAGCTGGCCACCATTTATTGGGTGCACAGAAAATTTTTTTTTTTGGTCTCAGTGATGAATTAACTATTGTATACCTAAAAGGCAGGTGTGGTGTCACTGAGCTGAATCCTGGCCCATACACAGTAGTTGGAGGGAGCATTAAGTGACGTAGGGGGTGCCTGTAGGTGATCCTGTCTGTCGATGCGGATCTTGTGCTGATGAAGATCTTAGGTCTGGGCTGGGGGTTTAGCTCAGTAGTTCCACTGCCTGCCTCACAAGCACAAGGTGCTGAGTTCGATTCCTGGTACCAAAAAAAAAAATTCTTCAGTCACCAGGCTCTTATGTTGAGGCAGACTGTAAGGACAGCAGCTGAAGAGCTGGGCTGATTAAGAGCTCCTCCCTCCCCAGGTGAGGCCTTTCTCTTCGGAGTCACTACTGGGTTCTCAAGGAGCCAGGACGCCTTCGCCTTTGGCTGGTGTCACTTTGCTGGAGGCCACATGTTTCCCCTGCCATAGCCAGCTCTCTTGCAAGGCGACATCAGGCCTTAGACAGCTAGTCTTGCTTTAATTATGAAATGATTCTTCCCCAGAATCTATGTGGAAATGCTCCCGACACCAAAGGTGATCACAAACGAGAGAGAGAACTGGGTAGGAAAGTACTGTAGAGCGGTGCCTGGGTTCACAAACTTAATTTGTTTCACGATGTGGGGGAAGACGGCCTCGTCTGTGTTTGTGTGGAGAAAAGGGCCACAGGCTTGTTTGCCACCTGATGTGAGTTTGTGAACAAGAGGGAAATTTTGTCAGACGCTTCTTTGAGAACTGAATTGTTTGCAAATAGAAGCATTGGTGAGCCAAGGGGTTACTCTAGAATGACTCGCCGCTGGCCTGACCCGCCTGCTGCATGGGAGCAGCAGTTCCTAGGGGATCCCTGCCCTGGTCACCCGTGGATTGCTTAAAGCACGGGAGGTGGGAGAGAGCTTGGGCTCAGCCCGAGTCCAGCCAGCCCTCAGGATCTCCGAAGGTAAAGCCATCAGCCTTGAGAGGTGCCAGAGAGCCACTGCTTCCCGCTCCAGACCAACCTCCTCCAGAGCAGCAGGAGGGCGGGAAGGGGACTGAAGGGGAGGACAGCGACCAGGTCTCCCTCCCACACGGCTGTCACCGGGGTGGGACAGGGTGGGAGGGGCCTGCAGGGGGCCTAGCTCTCCATGGCCCTGGGTCATTTCGCACCCTCTGCTCTGCACTCAGGCTTGCCCGACAGTTAGGAGTCACCATGGCAACCGAGGAGTCCATCATCCGCATCCCCCCGTACCATTACATTCATGTGCTGGACCAGAACAGCAACGTGTCCCACGTGGAGGTCGGGCCCAAGACCTACATCCGGCAGGACAACGAGAGGTGGGCTGGGTCTCATCCCCCTCGCTCTGGCTGGCCATGGCGTCCTCCCTGTTCCCTGGGGGAGCGGCCCTGGCCAGTGACGGTGACGGGAGGTCTCTCTTGCATTTGCTGCCTCCCGTGGGTCCCCGGGGGTCAGGGCTTCTGGGTCTCTTACTGATTCTCACCCCACAGGGTACTGTTTGCTCCGGTGCCCATGGTGATGGTCCCTCCACGCCACTACTGCACAGTGGCCAACCCCGTGTGCCGGGATGCCCAGGGCACCGTGCTGCTTGACACCACAGGGCAAGTGCGGCTCCGCCACGCCGACCAGGAGATCCGACTAGCCCAGGACCCCTTCCCCCTGTACCCAGGGGAGGTGCTGGAGAAGGTACCCATCTTGCTCCCTGACCTGCTCCACCTGTCCTGAGGGAAACACACTGGGGCCTGGAGAGGCTGGGAGGGCAGGACCACTGGGCGGGGCGGCTCCTCGCCCTACTCAGCCTCCCAGCCACCCCTTCCCCTCCTGGGTACTCTAGAGCTGCCAGCCCAGCTCACCACCTGGTCCCTGGGCTCCGGCCCCAGCTGGCCCGCCCTGCATGGCTGTGCCGAGGTTGACCCTCTGATCACTGTCGGTGCCAGGCAGGGACAGCAGTGAGACAGGACACCACCACAGGCCTGCACTTCTGGCCAGGGCCTGGACCACCTCCTTCCTCGATGGTTCTACCTCGATCTTCTTGCCTTTTTATTTATTTATTTATTTTTTGTACTGGGGATGGAACTTGGGACCTTGTGCTTGCGAGGCCGGCAGCGGAACCACTGAGCTAAATCCCCGGCCCTCTTGCCATTTTGTACCTTTTAACTCTAAGTTCCTTTACTAACCAGTTCCCCTCTCCCTCCTCGTGTTTCTTTTGCAGTACTAGGGATTGGACCCAGAGAGCCTTCACACCTCACTACATCACTGGCCCTTTTTATTTTTTCATTTTTGAACAAAGTCTCCCTAAATTACTAAATTGCCAGGCTGGGCTCAAACTTGGAATCTTCCTGTCTGGGCCTCCCACAGTGGTAGAATTGTAGGCATGCGCCACCACACCAGCCTAATCAGTGCTTCTTGACCTTGAACACATATAGGGAGGCTCTAAGAGCTGTTAGAGCCATTCTCGGCTACTACATGCAGTGGGATGAGGGAGAGTATGTGCATGGGAGGAGAGAATGACAGATTACAGCTTTACAACATTAACCCTTAAGGAATCTGAGTGGAGTATGTAGTGATTCTTTACTATTCTTACAATTTTTCTGCAAGTCTGAAACCGTGAAAATGAAAAGTTTTTCAAAATCTATATTCAGTGCCAAGTGTGGTAGTGCAGGCCTATAATCCCAGCACTCGGGAGGCTGAGGCAGGAGGATCACCATGAGTTCGAGGGCAGCCTGGGCTACATAGGGAGACCCCGTCTCAAAACAAATCTATATTCAGACCCTGGAATCCCTGGGTGGGAAGCAGTACTTGTGCTATCAAGGTTCCCACGGGTTGAGAAACAAAATTCTCTTCTTCATCCTCACCTTGCTCTGACCGCTAATACCCCAGAAGCCCCAGCCCTGGAGTTCGTCCTGTTGTCACAGTGCTGTAGCCGTAGCACGCACTGGGCGTCTGGGCGCACGCGGCCCCGCCCCTTCCTGGCCAGGCGCAGCGCGCTTGCGCGGTTCCCACTGCCACTTTCCGGCCCGCCCTAACCGGCGCCTCCCTCCACCCTCTCCTCACGGCCCTCGGCTTTCCGTCACCCCCGCTCCTACCCCGGCTTCTCTCCCCCATCTTCTTTCCCACTCATCTGGCCCTTACTATTTCAACACTTTCTTTTTCAGTCTAACCACAGAGCTTTGTCCTGGCACCTCACTGCCCTCTCAGCCTCCCCAGCTGTGATAGCGGATAACCTGATAACCTGATAACCAGCCTCAGGCTAACACTTCTCACAAGCACTCTGCGGCTCTTGGCCTGCAGCGAAGCCCTGACTCTCGACCAGATTGCTTCCCACCTGCCTTTGCCGTTCTCACACCTGGAGTTTCCTGTGGAACAGTTGCGGCTGCATGGCGTGGGCGTGGGCAGATCCCACGCCAGCATCCGTGCTGCTCGCGTGTTAGAGTTTATTCCTGTCCAAACTCTGTCCATCAGTTTCTTCCTTTCCGGCCAGTTTTCCTTTTTGTTGTCTGCTTCCAAATAATTCACGTTTTCATGGCTCTTCCTATTTTCTACACCGTTGCTCTTTGTTTTTTGAGACAGCGTCTAGCTATGTACTTCAGGCTGGCCTTGAACTCACTGTGTAGCCCAGGCTGCTTGGAACTCAGTGATCCTCCTGCCTCGGCCTCCTGAGTGCTGGGATCACAGGTGTGCGCCACCGAGCCCAGGTACTCCCTTACTCTTAACCTGGTCACCTACAGAATTGAAGCTATCTGAGCCAGGTATGATGGTCCACACCTGCAGTCCCAGCACTCAGGAGGCAGAGGCAGGAGGATCACCTTGAGTTTGAGGCCAGACTGGGCTACCTAATGAGTTCAAGACCAGCCTGAACTGAACGACATAGTGAGACCCTGTGAGGCCGGAAGTTTATGGTAACTTTTTTTTTTCTTTTCTGGTATGGGGTATCCAACTCAGGACCTTGCGTTTCCCAGGTAGGTGAAGCGCCACTGAGCTAAATCCACCCCCCCCCATTAAAACCCTAGTGCTGAAAACAAAATTATAAATTTTACTCTGCAGATATTTTTTTCCATCTTTCTAGGTGTCCCCCTCTTCTCCTGTCACCTGTCCCTCAGGTTCTGTCCTGGGCCTCATCATGGCTTTGCCTCCTCCGTGTAAACAGAACCTGTCCACTCCGTCCTCAGCTGTGGGTCCCCCAACCCTGCAGGACCCCTTTCCCAGACGCCCTTCCTTTAAGGGCCTGCAAACCTTTCCATGCCCCCACCTCTCTTCTCCCTTACTCTTTTTTTTTAAGTCTCCAGTGTCTTTATTCAAAATATGAAACATAAAATCAAAAATTATAAACATAACAAAAGACAGGATCTCCTCCCTCATTCTGTCTCACTTGGTGATATTCTGGGTATCGATGCTCCTTAGCTGGAACCTGCAGTGGCATGGGGGACAAACGAGGGAGACAGGGCCACAGCCAGTCAGAGAGGAAGCTGTTTCCACGGTGCAGGCTAGGGGGTGGTAGCGAGGACCAGGCTCCCCAGTGGGCTGGCCCGGTGGTGCGGGGAGCTTGGCCGCCCTGGGCTGCCCTTCCCAGAGCACAAGCCTGTGCTCTTGCAGCCTTTCCCATTGCGCCCCGGCTCCAGGGCCTTCCCTGCTCTCTCAGCACCCGCCATGCCACTCGCCCTGACGGGTCCATGGGCTCCTTGGAGAGAAGGCCTGCATCCGCCTTGTCCCTGGGGGCGCTAAGGTGCACATCTCCTGCTCCTCACCCGCTGTGTGGCCTTGATCACGACCCCTCACCTCTGAGCCTTCAAGACCATGTGAAATCGTGTTTTTAGAGACATTCCTACAAACTGTTAAAAAAGTTTGTCTACTTTTCACTATCCCCTCCTCCTGGCGGAGGGAGATGTGAGGACCAGAGCACAGTGGGTATCTTATGATTGTGAGGCGACCCTGAAGACAAACCATGAGCTTGAACTCGTGCAGAGAGAGGTTTATACCTAGCCAGGAGGTAGTCACCACCCACCTTCCCAGGTATTTCCCTACATCTGGAAGCCTCGCCCGTGTCCCTCCCAGTAGATCATGAGCTCAAGGAACCCCTCAGCACCCTGCACAGGAAGGGGTGTTCTTGGCTTGTCCGTGGTGGCACCTCCCACATGGTCAACCCCGTCCCTTAGCTCTTGCAACAACCAAGCCTTCCTTACATGAGGATCTGTAAAGACTGGTGCCAGAGCTGAGACAAGTCCACCCGAAGGAAGTCAGTAAGATTCTGCCTCCACAAATAATTTAAAAGGCTGGGAGCATAGTTCCGTGGTAGACCAGTTATCTAGCATGCTGAGGCCCTGGGTTCAATTCCCAGCTTCAAAGAAAAGGCATTTTTCTGTGTCATGGGCTTTGACCTCTAGGTGCTGGATCAGGTGTGACTCCCCCACTCTGTTCCCTGCTAGGCCATCACCCCGCTGCAGGTGGTTCTGCCCAACACTGCCCTGCACCTGAAGGCACTGCTGGACTTCGTGGATAGGAATGGAGACAAGGTGGTGGCAGGAGACGAATGGCTATTTGAGGGGCCTGGTGAGTCCTCTGCGTCCGTGGCTGGGCTGGGGCACCCTGCCTCCCACTGTCACCCACACCTCCTTCCTCCCCAGGCACCTACATCCCCCGCAAGGAGGTGGAAGTTGTGGAGATCATTCAGGCCACGGTCATCAAGCCCAACCAGGCCCTGCGGCTGCGGGCCCGCAAGGAGTGCTGGGACCGGGACGGCAAGGAGAGGGTGACAGGTGGGGTCTCCAGGGGCATGGACGGAGCACAGGGAGGTGGGGAGAGCCCCTCACAGCCACAGCCACGGGTGCCTCCCAGAGGATGTCACAGCCCCGAGAGCTCCCATGGCTGCTGCCCTGCATCCCACTGATCGCACCGGCATGGCCTCTCCTGCCCGCCCATCTGTGTGTTCAGAGCCATGGCTGAGTCTTCTCTGGTCCTAGTCCAGGGCAAATGTTCAAATACAATGAGCAAATGCAGCATCCACTCCACCAGATGTGGCTCTCAGTCCTTTACCAGTTGTAACTGGGTTAGCTGATGACCTCAAGGTGCGACTGTTCCCATTTTCCATGAAACAAGACTGAGGCACGAGCATCAGGTTACTTCCCTGGGCCGTGTGGCCAGCAGGATGAGGCTGGGACTTGCTCCAGAAAAACAGCAACATTCACAGCTTGCGCGTTCTCTCTCGCTGTCTTTCTTTTTGGCCATACCCTAAAGTACATCCTTACCCTGTGTGATTTTTTTTGAGACAGGGTCTCACTAAGTGGCTAAAAGTTGCCCAGAACTTGGAATGTTTCTGCCTCAGCCTCCCAGAGTGCTGGATTATAGGCCTGTGCCACCATGCCCGGCTTGAACTCTGGTTTTGGGTTCGGTTTTGCAACAGTCTCTATGTAGTCCAGGCTGGCCTTGAGCTCACAGTGATCCTCCTGCCTCAGCCTCTCAGTCTGAGACCCAGCAGTGCACTGTTCTCTCCAGTGGGAGGGGTGGCTGGGGACCTGGTGGCCTGACCTTCCTCTCATCCTGGCCAGGAGAGGAGTGGCTGGTCCGCTCGGTGGGTGCGTATCTCCCAGGGGTGTTCGAGGAGGTTCTGGACTTGGTGGATGCTGTGACCCTTACAGAAAAGGTTTGTGCCCCAAGACCTGGGTTAAGGGCCCGGGCTGGGAAAGCTCCAAGTGGAGAGTGGTGGGAGGGGGCGTGAGAGGAAAGGAGAAGTGATATTCTAGGGTCCCCTGAGGAGAGTCCTGGCTTGGTAGATGCTGCCGCTCGGGGCCGGGCCGTTGTGGGAGGAAGTTGGAGGAGGCTCACTCACGGCCGCTTCTCCTTCTGCAGACGGCCCTGCACCTCCAGGCGCTCCAGAACTTCCAGGACTTGCAGGGAGTGGCCCGGCGTACTGGGGAGGAGTGGCTGGTGACTGTGCGGGACACCGCGGCACATGTGCCGGACGTCCACGAGGAGGTGCTGGGGGTCGTGCCCATCACAACCCTGGGCCCCCGACACTACTGTGTAGTTCTCGACCCAGTGGGGCCAGATGGCAAGAACCAGCTGGGACAGAAACGCGTCATCAAGGTGCGCCCGCCATCGTGCAGGGGTCTTCCTTAGCTCTCCTTTCCCTCCCTCAGCGCCAGACACTCCCGTGCCTTTGCACACATGCATCTGTAGGACAGAGCGCTGTCCGGTTGATTCCCCGGCAGCTGCCACCCACCTGACCCTCTGTCCTGTCCTCGGGACTTTCGGCCTCCTGGCTGCCCACACCTGCAGACTCTGGACCTCACCCGTCTCCACCTGGGCTCCGGAATCTGTCAGACTGTAAAGTCTCAGGGTTACGCCTCCCACTCCCTCCCCTACCCCACCCTTTTTCCCCAATACTGAGGATTGAACCCAGGGCCTTTGCAATGAGCTACTACCCCAGCCCCTTTTTACTTGAGACAGGGTCTCACTAAGCTGCTAAATTTCCCAGGCTAGGTGGAACTTTTGATCCTCCTGACTCAGCCTCCCAGACTGCTGGGACTATAGGCATGTGCCATCACGGCTGGCTCGCTCTAGGTGTATGAACAGAGGTCAGCAGGCTTCTCAGTAAAGGCTGGGTAGTGGAAAGTAATTAAGGCTTTGTGAGCGCACCATTTCTGTTGAAACTATTCAGCTCAGCTGTTGTGTCAGGAATGCAGCATAGACGATAAGTACGCAGATGAGTGTGTAAAATAATTTTATTTGGAAAAATAAGAGCCAGAAAAAGTAAAAAATGACCCAAATGTTCACTAGTTGATGAATGGATAAAAAATGAATGGCGTATCCACACAATGGATATCATTCATCTATAAAAAGAAATGGAGGGGGCTGGGGATTTAGCTCAGTGGTTCTGGCGCCTGCCTCGCAAGAGCAAGGTCCCAAGTTTGATCCCTGGTACCAAAAAAAAAAGAAAAAAAGAAAAGAAATGGAGGGCTAGGGATTTAGCTCAGTGGCACCGCGACTGCCTTGAAAGCACAAGATCCTGAGTTTAATCCCTGGTACCAAAAAAAAAAAGAGTACTTGCAAGCACTACAACTCAGAGTTGAAAACTTGCTAAACAAAAGAACCAAGACAGAAAAGACCACATATTATATGATTATGTTTCTGTGTAAGGTTCGGAATGGGCAAACCCAGAGAGCAGAAGTAGACCCGTGGTTGGTGAGGTAACAGGTAGGTAGGTGGGTTTGGTAGTAACTGCTACTAGGTACAGGTTTTCTTTTCAGGGAGATAAGAATCCTCTACACTTACATAGCTGTGGTAGTTGGACAACTGAATATACTAAATTGTACACTGTACAATTGTATACATTGTACAACTGAATGGGTAGTTTTGTATGTGAATTATACTCATGTCTCCTATCTGTAAAATAACGGCCAGCCTCCCTATCTGTGGGTTCCACGTCTACACATTCAACCGACTGGGGATCCAAGTATTTGGAAAAACAGTTGTCTGTACTGAAAGGTACAGACTTTTCCTCTTGTTGTTCCTCCCTCAATACAATATAACAACTACTGGCACAGCATTTACATTGTATTAGGTATTATCAGTAATCCAGAAATGATTTAAGCTATGTGTGAGAGGCCGGGAATGGTGGTGCACACCTGTGATCCCAACTGCTGCGAAGCTCAGGCAGGAGGACTGCAAGATGAAGGCCAGCCTGGGCAACTTAGTGAGATCCCATTTCACAATAAAATTAAGTTCTGAGCCAGGTGTGGTGACACACGCCTGTAATCGAAGCACTCCAAGAGGCTGAGCCAAGAGAATTAGGTTGACCCCACTGGTAACTTACCAATTTAGCAAGACCCTGTCTCAAAGAATCACTGGGGATGTAGCTCAGCATAAAGGCACTAGGTTCAATCCCCAGTACTTCAAAAAAAAAAGTTCTCATGGTGTAGCTCAGTGGTAAAATGCTTGCTTAGCATGTACCAGGGAGGACACTGGGCTCAGTCCCCAGTCCAGGTGTGTGTGTGTGTGTGTGTGTGTTTTCTTTTTTCTTGCTTCTTGAGACAGGGTCTCACTATGTAGTCCAGGGTAGCCTTGGCCTTGAACTCACTACATAGCCCAGGCTGACCTCAAACTCGTGGCAGTTGTCCTGCCTCAGCCTCCCGAGTGCTAGGATTACAGGCGTGCGCCCACCACGCCTGGTTTACTGTACCATTTTAGGTAAGGGACTTGAGCATCCATGGATTTTGGGTTCCACATGTGGGGCAGTGTCCTGGAACCAATCACCGACAGAGGGAAAATGTCTATATTTTGGAAACATTGGTGGCAGGTAGATTTGGCCCAAAGAGCAGACTTTCCCAACCCTCAAACTATACCACCAACCTCCAAAAAAGAAAAGGAAGAAATTATACCACTCCAGAAAAGAAGCATGGGAAAAATGAGAAGCAAAGGGTTAATTTTTTTAAATGTGTATTTTAAAGTTTTTAATTCCAGTCAGGGTAGAGGCCCATAATCCCAGGACTGGGGAGACTGGGGCAGGAAGGTCCCAAGTTCCAGCCTGGCCAGAGCAACTTCGCACACGTCTCTGTCCAGAGTGAAACATGAAAAGGGCCAAGGATGTAACTCAGTGGCAGAATACACCTGGGTTCCGTCCTCGCCACTGAAGAACAAATAGACATACTCACTGTCCATATTTGTGGGGCACAGTGGTGTGTGTGTGTGTGGTACTAGGGGTGGAATGTAGGAGCTGTGCACTGAGCTACATCCTCAGGTCTTTTTTATTTTTGAGACGGGGTCTTGCTACATTGCCCAGGCTGGGCTGGAAACTGCTTATCCTCCTTCCTCAGCCTCCCAGAATGGGCCCATAGAGGTGTGCCGCACAGTGTGGTAATGAGTGTGGCGGTAAGCTAGGGTAAGGAGCAGACGGTTCACCCTAAGTGGTAGTGGTCTCATTGTGAATAGATTCGTTCTTTGTTTTTGTACTAGGGACTGAACCCAGGGCCTTTCACATGCTAGGGACGTGCTCTACCACTGGACCACATCTCCAGCCCTTTTAAAATTTTATTTTGAGACAGGACCTCCCTAGATTGCCCAGGTTAACCTCTAACTTGCCACGCTGTGGCCTCCATCTCCTAACCAGCTGGGACTGTAGACATGAGCCTCCATACCTGGCTGTAGGTTCATTCAGTGAGTGTCTGGGTCTTTACAGTTTACATAGTCCTTTTCTTTTGGTAACATGGATTGAACTCCGGTCCTTGCACTTGCAAGGTAGGCAGGTGGTGGGACCACTGAGCTAAATCCCCAGCCCCACAGAGTCTTTAAAAGACACGTTTGAGAGTTGAGAGTGGTGGCCCACGCCTGTACTCCCAACACTCTGGGAAGCTGAGGCAGGGGGATCTCAAATTGGGGCCAGCTTGGGCAAGTTGGACAACTTAGCAAGACCCTGCCTCAAAATTAAAAGGACCGGGCATGCAGCTCAGTGTGAAGGGCCTGGGTTCAATCCCCAGTCCCACAAAAGGGGAGAGAGGGGGACGCGTTTGATCAGTGAGCTTCCAGCAGCATTATGTGAGTTTTCGTGTGGAGGGCGTTGGGCCGTGGCCAGGCTTACCTGCCGCGGGGCCTGGGGGGCAGCTGCCCCAACGCTCCCCTTGGCTCCCCGCCAGGGGGAGAAGTCTTTTTTCCTGCAGCCCGGAGAGCGGCTGGAGCGAGGCATCCAGGACGTGTACGTGCTGTCCGAGCAGCAGGGGCTGCTGCTGAAGGCGCTGCAGGCGCTGGAGGACGGCGAGGAGGCCAAGGAGGGCCCTCATCAGGCGGGGGACCGCTGGCTCATCCGGGGCCCCCTGGAGTACGTGCCGTCCGCCAAGGTGGAGGTGGTGGAAGAGCGGCAGGCCATCCCTCTGGACGAGAACGAGGGCATCTACGTGCAGGACGTCAAGACCGGCAAGGTGACGGGGTCGGAGGGGCGGCCTCGGCGCTTGTTGCCGTCTTCAGTGTCCAGTTTCGAATTTCAGACACTTAGAGGATGAGCCAGGTTTCAGGGTGGGGTCGCCCGAGCGGCAGGGCAGGGAGAGCCCTTGCGAGCCAGGCCTGCAAGCCCCGCACGCCAGGAAGAAGATTCTAGAATTAATACTGCTCGGACCACGTGCGTGCGTTCTTGACCGAGGGGCGGTTTCCCGCCTGCCCGTGAGGCGGCCGCTTGCCTGGCTGAGCCATTGCCTGCCCGCAGGTGCGCGCCGTGGTCGGAAGCACCTACATGCTGACACAGGACGAGGTCCTGTGGGAGAAGGAGCTGCCCCCCGGCGTGGAGGAGCTGCTGAGCTCGGCGCAGGACCCCCTGGCCGACAGGGGCCTGAAGGACGCCGCCAAGCCCCACCCGCCCGGCGCCCGGAACAAGACGCGTGTGGTCAGCTACCGCGTGCCGCACAACGCGGCGGTGCAGGTGTACGACTACCGGGCCAAGCACGCCCGGTGAGCGGCGGGGCGGGGCGGGGCGGGGCGGGGGGGGCCGGCGGGGGCGGGGCGGGGGGGCGCCAGTCTGAACTGTCCTCCCTGCAGCGTCATCTTCGGGCCCGAGCTGGTGTCCCTGGGCCCCGAGGAGCAGTTCACTGTGTTGTCCCTCTCGGCGGGGCGGCCCAAACGTCCCCATGCCCGCCGCGCGCTCTGCCTGCTGCTGGGGCCAGACTTCTTCACCGACGTCATCACGATCGAAACGGCGGACCACGCCAGGCTGCAGCTGCAGCTCGCCTACAACTGGTGAAGGCGCG
>NW_004624782.1:13287719-13359995 GCF_000247695.1 Heterocephalus glaber | reverse complement strand
CCCTCTCTCTCCCTCTCTCTCCCTCTCTCTCCCTCTGTCTCTCTCTGTCTCTCTCCCTCCCTCTCTCTCTTCCTCTTCCTTGGTGTGTTCATTGCTGGTGTACAGAAACACTATTGATTTGTGTGTGTTGATTTTGATCCCTGCTACTTTTCTGAATTTATTATTTACTTATCAGCTAAAGCTTGGGGGACATTTTGAGTCTCTGTGCAGGATTACATCATCAGTGAATGTCAGCTTGACTTCTTTCCTCTATGTTAGTTCTTTTCTTTTTCTTTTTTTTTTTTTGGTACCAGGGATTGAACTTGGAACCTTGAGCTTGCGAAGCAGGTGCTGGAACCACTGAGCTAAATCCCTGACCCCTTCTTTCCTTTATGTATCCCTTTTATTTCTTTCTGTTACTTGGTTGCTCTGGCTAAATTTTGAATACTGTGTTGAACAGGAGTGGTGATAGTGAACATCCTTGTCTTGTTCCTGATTTTAGGGAAAAAAAACTGAAAGTGGGCAGTGGGTTTGTCATAAATGGCTTTGTTCATGTTGAAATAAGGTCCTTCTATGATTATTTTCTCAGGGTTTTTATCTTGAATGGATGTTGGATTTTGGCTAAGCCTTTTTCTGCTTCTATTGAAATGATCATGTGGTTTTTGTCCTTGCATCTGTTTATGCAATGTATTACATTTATTGATTTGCATGTGTTGAACCATCCTTGCATCCCAGGGATATAGCCAACTTGGTCATGATGTATGATCTTTTTTTTCTTTTCTTTTTTTGGGTTTTTGAGACAAGGTCTCACTGTGGAGTTCAGGCTGGCCTTGAACTCACTATGTAGCCCAGGTTGGCCTTGAACTCACAGAGATCCTCCTGCCTCAGCCTCCCAGGTTCTGGGATTACAGGCATGCACCACCACATCAGTATGGGTGTATGATTTTTTTGTTGTTACAGGGGATTGAACTCAGGACCTTGTGCTTTCGAGCCAGGTGCAATGCCACCGAGCCAAATTCCCAGCCCTGATCTTTTTAATGATTTGTTGCTTTCTGTTTGCCAGTATCTTGTTGAGGATTTTCGCATCCATGTTATTAAGAAGATTGGCCTGAGTTGACCTTGGCTGGAAGTGAACTTAGCTGATTGGACTGCTTCCAACGTCACACAGCCAAATTATGAAGGGGCAAGAAGGTTGTGCCACTGTAGCCTGCTGGTACTGGGCAGAGGTGTCTGCTGGATCTGTGTACACAGGAACTGTGGAAAATCTGTTCAGGACCCGCCCATGAGGATACAGAGAGGGCTGAATATGACGCAGTGACCTCCAGCTGGCATAAGCAATATAAAGAGACCAAACATCTTGGCTTTAAGAACCATTTCCAGGAGAGCTGGGGGTGCAGGTCAATGGTAAGGTACTTGCCTACTATGTGCAGAGCCCTGAATTCAATCTAGAGCTGAAAAAAAAAGGCATACCTGTAGAAAGAAGAAATAAAGTAATGTTTACAAGCAATTCTGATCTTCCATCACTTTGGAATGCTAGACTTGGATGTCTTTAGGGGATGGTATACATTTTTGTCAAATAAACACTGACAGAGAGAAAAAAAAAAAGAAGATTGGCCTATAGTTTTCTGAGATTCGTGGGTTTTTTTTGGTACTGGGGATGGAACTCCGGTCCTTGCCCTTGCAAGGCAGGCGCCAGAACCACTGAGCTAAATCCCCGGCCCCTCCCTGAAGTTCTTGTAGAATTCAGTGGTGAATCCATCAGTTCCTAGGCTTTTCTTAAGTTGGTAGTTTTTTATTATTATTACTACTTCAATTTCATTACCTATTTTTGGATTGTTCCATATTTTTATATCTTCTTGGTTCAGTTTTGGTAATTCATATGTGTCTAGAAATCTGTCCATTTCATCTAGATTCTCCAATGTATTAGAGTATATGTTTTTAAATTAGTTACTTATAATCCTCTAGATTGGGGGTGTCCATTGTGATTTTTGCCTTTTTCATTGTAATTGCATTGATCTTTCCTTCGGTTGGTAAGTTTGGCTACAGGTTTGGCTATTTTAATTATTCTTTTGGAGAATCAGCTCTTCATTAATTCTTGGAGGGTTTTTTGTTTGTTTCAATTTCATTAATTTTCACTCTGATCTTTATGATTTCCTTGCTTGAACTAGTTTTAGATTTGGATTTTTCTTGTTTTTCTAGGGTTTTGAGATGCATCATTAGGTTATTTACTTGGGATTGCTCTAATTTTCTGGTGTAGGCATTCACAACTGTAAACTTCCCTTCATTTTGTTCCATCGGTTCTGGTATATTGTGTTGGTGTTAACATTTGATTCTAGGAAGAATGTGAGTTCTTTGTGAATGTATTGTTTAATCTCCATGTGTTTACATAGTTTCTGTGGTTTCTCTTGCCATTGACTTATAGTTTTGTTGCACTATGATCTGATAATATGTACAGGATTATCTTAATTCTTTTATATTTAAGTAAGCATTATGTTCTGTTTTGGAGAAAATTATGTGTGCTGTGGAGAAGAATGGGTATTCTGTTTTTGCTGGTTTGAACACTCTATAGGTATCTATTAAGTCTATTTGTCTAAAGGTGCAATTCAACTCTGATATGTCTTTGTTAATTTTTTGTTGTGGTTGATCTATTTGTGAAAGTAGGGTGTTGGGATCCCCAACTATGATTGTGTTGATGTTTATGTGACATTTTGTGTCCAGTAATATTGTTTCATGAAGTTGCATGTGCTGGTATTTGGTACACACACATTTATAATTGTTCTATCTTCCTATTGAACTGTTCCCTTCACTATTATGTAGTGACCTTCTTTGTCTTGTCAGTTTTGACTTGAAGTCCACTTTGAAAATAGGATTACTCCTACTTGTTTTGGGGCTCCTGTTATATGAAAAACCATTTTCCATGATATTATTTATTTATTGAGGTTTCACTATGTGGTTCAGGCTGGCTTTGAACTCACTATGTAGCCCAGATTGGCGATCCTCCTACCTCAGTCTCCAGAGTGCTGGGATTATAGGCATGTGGTACCATGCCCAGCTTAAGTGTGTTTCTTGTATGCAGCATACTGTTGGGTTTTAGTTTGGGGGTTGTTTTGGTATTGGGGATCAAACTCTGGACCTTGTGGTTTCGATAGTTGTTTTTTTTTTTTTTTTTAATCCAGTTTTCCAATCTGTGTCTCTTGTTTGAGGAGTTTAGATCATTTACACTGACAGTTATTATTGAAAAGTATTGAATGATTCCTGTCACTCCATTGGTTTTTTATTGATGATTCCTTAATTTTTTCCTTTACTTAACTGCTCATCCTGTTTGGTATATTCCTTCCAGTAGGCCTTTTGGCATTGATGTTGTCATTGTCTCTGGTATATTCTTGGTATTTTTTTGCAGTACGGGTTCAGTAGTCATAAATTTCTCAAGGTGCTCTTTGTTGTGGAAGGCCTTAATTTCTCCATCAATTTTGAAAGATAGTTTTGCAGGATATATTAATCTGAGTTGAAAATTGTTTTCTTGTAGGACTGGAAGAACTTTCCTTCAAGCTCTCCCAGCCTTTCAGGTTTGTGTTGAGAAATCTGTAAGAATTCTAGTAGGTGGGCCAGAGATTTAGCTCAGTGGTGCCACTGCCTGCCTCGAAAGTGCAAGGTCCCAAGTTCTATCCCCAGTACTAAAAAAAAAAGAATTCTAGTAGGTTTACCTTTATAGGTAATTTGTTGTTTTTCTCTAACAGCTTTTACTTTTCTGTCCTTGTGTTGAACTTGTGGGATTTTGACTATGGTGGGTCATGGAGAAGTTCTTTCCTGATACTGGAACATTTTCTGCTATAATTTCTGTAAATATATTTTTATGCCCTTCATTTTGCCTTCTAATTTTTCTCTAATTCCAAATTATTCTTAGGTTAATCTTCTTTGCATTATTGTTTTTGTTTTTGTTTTTTTGGTACTGGGGATCAAACTCAGGTCCTTGCGCCTGCACAGCAGGCAGCAAAACCACTGAGCTAAATCCCCGGCCCTTCTTTGCATTATTGAGCAGCTGTTGGATCCATTTCCCATGATCTCTTGTTTTTAATGTGTTTCTGAGTACATGGTCAGTGCTGTCTTCTAGTGCTGACTTGCTTTGTTCACATTGGTCATTTCTTTTTTTCACTTTTTTTTTTTTTTTTGTGCCGGGGATCGAACTCAGGACCTTGGGCTTTCGAGGCAGGCACCAGAACCACTGAGCTAAATCCCTGGGCCTCATTTCTTTTTTTTTGAGACAAAGTCTCACTGTGTTGTTCAGACCAGCGTTGAACTCATTATGTATCCCAGGCTGACCTTGAACTCATGGCAGTTCTCCTGCCTCAGCCCCTCGAGTGCTGGGATCACAATCATGTGCCACCAGGTCTGACACACTGATCATTTCTGCTGCCTACCGGAGACCCCTGCAGTCAGGTTCCAGTACCCTGCCCAGTATATGACGCAGGCCTGAGAAGTAAATACACTGAGAGACAGAACAAAGAGGGAAAGTGGGGCCAGGATGACCAATACCAGTAAAGGCCCTGGCCAGTCCCAGGCACTGACTTTTACTGGCAACCCATTGGAGTAAAGGTGAGCTACGTGCGGTTTCTATGGAAATTAATGTAAACAAGGCTGATAAAGCACAAGACAAAGCATTCTCGAATTAGGAACAAAATAGACAAAATATATGGTTGTAATTAGAACATTGTCCTTCTAGTCTGAAGGTTTTAGTTGTGGGAACAGAATTTGGGTGAGAGTTACTCTGACCTCAGCATGTAGGCTTCGGCCAGACTCGCTTCTATAAAAAGCCAGCTGTAGGGCCGGGGATTTAGCTCAGTGGTTTCGCCGCCTGCTATGCAAGCGCAAAGACCCAAGTTTGATCCCAGGTACCAAAAAAAAAAAAAAAAAAAGCCAGCTGTGGGGTTAGCTCTTCACAGCCTGTCTTGGGCACAATCAGTATTACAGTCCTCTGTAGCTGCCCATATTTTCAATAGACTTTTCTTATCTCCTAAGTTTCTGTTTGATACCTCTTCATAGACTAATTCTTTACTAAACTGGTCAAATTTTCTGTCATTTCGGTTAACTCAGATGGCTTTTTATTTGTGTCTTCTTTCAGCCTGCCGACATTTTAACTAAGCCCATTATCTGCTACCTCATCTTTGACCTCACGGGACAGCTTGTTAATCTGGACTTTCTCTTTTTATCACTTTGTCCAATTCAGCCATTTGGTTTTTTATTTCCTCCCCACTGGTGCCCATTGAATCTGCTTTGAATCAATTAGAAGTTTGGGAGGCATTTTGTTGCCTTGTTTTCTCATGTCTCTTTCTTTTCTTCTTATTTTCTTTCTTTTTGGTTGGGGGCTGAGGATTGAGCATCAGTTGGGGTGGAATGACTGTGTTTGCTTCCCGGTGCTGTGATCTTGCTGTTTGTGGAACCCAGATGGGAAGAATGAGGCCTAACCGGCCTCTTTGGTGAGCACCGAGGAGAAAGAGGTCATTTGAGCTCTAACAGCTTCCACGCTGCAGGGAGAGGTAAAAACACCTGAGGGTAAATTGCTTACCCGGAGAAGGGTGGGAGACAGATGAGTCCTGTGGAACTCTAACTGCTTGTGCCTGTGTCTGAGTTTTTTTGGGGGGGGGGCGGGGGGTGGTGGTGTGTGTGTGTGTGTATACCAGGGCTCAAACTCAGGATCTTGCACTTGCAAGGCAGGCATGGTGCCACTGAGCTAAATTCCTGGGCCCCGTGTCTAAGTGAATAAAGCCAAAGTGTGCCAGTCATTAAGGGTTCTGTGTCAAAGGGAAACATGAGCCCCTGGCCCCTCAGGTTTTAATTTGTTCCTATGTCTCTTTATTTTTCATCTTCATCACCCCTTGGTCAGGTTTGAGCTCAGCTTGTAAGCTGGTTCCTACAGATGTCGGTTGCATTTTGGTATTTATCTACCTCTTCAACCTACTGAGTTTAATAGGATCAGACCCAGGGCTGGGGATTTAGCTCAGTGGTTCCGCTGCCTGCCTCAAAAGTGCAAGGTCCCAAGTTCGATCCCTGGTACCAAAAAAATAAAAAAAGTCAGTTGTGTTTAAAAAAAAAAAAAATAGGGTCAGACCCAGCACTGTGTTGGAAGGAGAAAATCTCTACCAGTTATCTCAGTATCAATAGATCCAACCATAATCAGTCATGACAGTAATACTTGTTTTAACAATTTCCCCCTTTTAGCAGTGCCCCATACACACTGCAACATACTGCTACCAACAGGCAGCCTTGGATGTGATGGATCAGGGGGAGGGAAAAGGAAGACAAAGGGAGGGTGTAAATCCGTAAGAAGAAAAGGGGAGTCAGGCGTGGTGACACATGCCTGTGATCCCAGCACTCAGGTGGCTGAGGCAGGAGGATCACTGCCGAGTTTGTAGGCCAGCCTGGGCTACCTAGCGAGACCCTGTCTCAAAAAAAACCAAACCCCATCCCCTAAAAAAAGGAAGAAAGGGGGAGAAAAGAAATATGAACAGATGAAAACCAGGAGACCAAACTGTTGCAATTCTTTTTATAGTTGCAGTAAAGGGTTAGTGTTAAGGAGGTTCGAAAAATATTTGTGGGAGTGGGAGAGGGGATGCAGAGCAAGGGAAGTGTGACCGGAAGTGTGACCAGGGAAGGCTGCCAGGGGCTGGAGCCTGTCAGCACGAGGTGGTCAGCTTGTTTGGACCCTGCATGCAGCTGTGGTGAGGGTCACCCTGACTCACCCGTGGAAGGTGCTGTTCACATCAAAGCACTAGTAAATTTTTGTTCTCCTTTGCACATACACAGACACCTGCCATCTAAATGCCAGATGAAAGGCAGAAAGGGAAAATAAAGGAATAAGAAAATGGGGGTGACGACAACAAAAGCCCACGAGGTTGCAAAAACACAAAATCAGAGCACCTCACAGTCCCGGTTCATTCACCTGCGGTGGGGTCCGGGTGGATTTCTGGCCTGCCTCCTGCCTGTTACCCCCTCACCTGCTCTGTGCACCGCGCTGCATGACTCCTCAGGTCCCAGCTGGCCCTCCGTAGGATTTCTGAGGCTTGTCAGTCAGAGGGCTGAAGCCCTGCGAGCGAGTGGCCCGGCCCGTGTAGGCCTCGCTCTGCCCCAAGATCCCACCCTCCAGTTAGTCTGAGGCGGGGAGGGTACAGTGTGGCAGAGCCAATGCCCAGTTCTCTGCTGACTCCCGCCAGGCCTCTCCATCTGCACTCTCCCGCGCACCGCGAATCTTGAGGCTCCTTCCACACGCTCACTGCTAAGGCCTCCGCTGCGCGCTGTCTGACCTGTGGTTCCTCCTCCACTCTCCAGCCCCACATTCACTGGCACCAGGCTGCTGGTCAGCTGCCCCACACCTGACAGTGGGCAGGCGGCAGGCAGAGCAGGATGGGTCATGGCACAAGGCTCCCAGTGTTTGAGGCCAGAATGGCTGCTTGTCTCCCTGGCCCTGGTCTTTGTAGATGCTGCCCCGGGCTGAGCCTCTGAGCCAGGGTTTTCTCGGCACTCAGACCTGCCCCTCATCTGGATCCAGTGTCTTATTTTCACATCAGTTCTCTTAAACACCCCGGCTAGCTCTGTTTCTCTGATCCCTTGTTTTGTGGATCTCACCTGCTTCCTGCATTACTTTTCCCGTGGGAGAGGACAGAGAACAGGAGCTTATTCTAGGCACAGGGCTGCCGCTGGAGTGTGAGCCCTGGCCCTCAGAGTGCCAAGGCCTTTCCCAAGGCGGAGAAGGCGCAGCCGGCCGCTACAAGGTGCTGCAGTGCAGGAGGCCCGCTCCGCCCGCTGTTTGTTGTCCACAGTACACAGGGCCACAGGCCTGTGGGGAGTTGGTGCATGTGCGGAACGGGTCTTAATTCTGTTTCAGCCCCTTCTCCTCCCTTCCCTCCTCCTCTTTCCTCTCTCAATCCCCTCCCCTTTGGGAAAGATCAGTCTCCCTACTGTCTATGATCTGTCTTTTACTTTGCTCTTTGTTTATTCCTTGAGTGTCTGGATAGGAAGGAGAGCAGCTTCCCTTGCTAAGCCCTCCGGCACTGGATTTGGCTCTGCTGAGTGCCCTGCTTGTGGCCCGTGCCAGTGGACTGCAGGAGATTCGCTCTCAGCTGCTGAAGGCGCCAGGTTGGAGGCCACCTTTGGAGTCTGGCCGCACACACCTTACTCACTTCCTTGGTGCCTCCCTGGCCTGCCCCAGCCTCCCCTCCCTGCCAGGGTTCGGGGAAGCCCTGTCCCTTGCAGCACCTCATCCCTCCTCACCCTCCTCACCCCAACCAGACCCTGGCCAGGCTGGCCCAGGGCGCTCAGGACTCCGAGGGAGGCCGCCCCTGCCCGTTCTGTGTGTTCCAGCAGCTGTTCGTACTTCTTCTCTTCTCAGCCTCCCACAGGCCTGCCCACTTCCTCTCACCTCTGAGAGAATAGAAGCAAATCTGGCTGGAGGCTCTGGGCTTCCCAGCAGCCAGTTCGCAAGCTGTGGGCCTCTGCACTTGCTGTCGCCCTCCTGTTCCCACGAGGCCCGCACCCGCCACCCGCTGCGCTGGGACAGACCCCTGCGTTGTCACCTCCAGCTCCGCCTCAGCCTCATCCCTGAGTGCCCTGTGGTCCCTTCCCATCCTCACCGTTCACTGTCCTGCACTCACAGCAGCAAGCTCCTGTCTGCACTCTTACTGAGGGAACTGGTTCGGCAGACCTCAGCGACGCTACCCTACTGCTAAGTCTGAAGGCTGGGCCCCACTCTTTTCCGTTTTTATTTTTTTATCAGTCCATGTTTGTAGCTCATGACCACACTCCTCGTGGAGAGTTGGTCCCTATGCATAATACATCTTTATCCCCCTCCCTCCCTCCATCTCCTGGTCCCTTTCCTTTTAAAAAAGATCCATCTTGGGCCAGGGATTTAGCTCAGTGGTTTCGCCGCCTGCTGTGCAAGCTCAAGGAGCCAAGTTTGATCTCTGGTACCAAAAAACAAAACCAAAAAAGATCCATCTTCCCGTTTCCTACTATCTTTTATCTTCCTCTTTATTTATACGTTGGACTTCTCAAATAAGAGAAACCATGTGATATTTAAGCTTGCATGTCTTATTTATCTCACTTAACATTATGGTCTCAAGGTGCATCCATTTTCCTACGAGTGACTCATTTGTCTTTATAGCAGAGTAGTACTCCATTGTGTATAAATGCCACGGTTTCTTTATCCACTCCTGTTGATGGACATAGGGGCCACTTCTAAGATGTAGCTATTAGGAGCTGTGCTGCTGTAAACATGGGTGTGCATGGGGCCAGGGATTTAGCTCAGTGGCATCGCACCCGCCTCGAAAGCACAAGGTCCTGAGTTTGATCCCCAGTACCAAAAACAAAAACAAAAATATGGGTGTGCATGGATCACTGTCTTTAACTCTTTCAGGAAGACACCTAGAAGGGGAACAGTGGGTCAAATGGAATTCCTACTTTGAGTTTTTTGAGGAATCTCCATGCTGATCTTCACAGTGGTTGTACTAGTTTACTTTCCCACGGACAATGTTGTGGTTCTATTTTCCCTGCAGCCCCGCCGGCATTTGTCATTATTTGATTTCCTGGTGATGGCCATTCTTTCTTGGGTAAGATGGAATCTCTTATTCAGCCTCATCATGCAGCATGGTGGCCATACTTGGCTCCCATGACATCACCTACTCTAGTTTTCTTTTTAGGGTGTTGTTTTGGGGGGCAGGGTGGGGGGCAGGGTCTCACTCTCTAGTTCAGGCTGGCCTTGAACTTGCAGCGGTGATCCTCCTGCCTCAGCCTCCTGAGTGCTGGGACCACAGCATGTGCCACCACCCCAGCTCTGGTGTTCTTTCTCCCTCACCAGCTCCTCCTTTGCTGTCTCCTTGCCGGGTCCACTTTCTCCACTCAGCTTCTGAACAATGGTCTCCCTAGGCCAGTGGTGGCAAATCTGAGGCACTCGTACCTTGGCAGGCTGTTTGTATCCTTGAAAGCTCTAAAAGCTTCACCATCTCTGCTCTGGCCTTTTTCTCCCACCCACACCTTTAGCCAGTCCATGACATTAGATCATATGTAGACCACTAGCTTCAAAACCAAATTCTTCAGGGGCCGGGGATTTAGCTCAGTGGTTTTGTCGCCTGCTGTGCAAGCACAAGGACCCGAGTTCGATCTCTGGTACCCCCAAAAAAAGTCTTTTATAGCTGGCAACTAAAAGGTGAGCTCCCTGCTTGATAACCTCTTTTGGGTATCTAGTAATTGGGAAGCCCCAGTTTTAAAGGACAAACCACACATAGAATGTTATGATCTCATCTTTGAGCAAGCACTGGGGCACAGGAACAAATTATTAGGTTAAAATCTAATATTTGGGATCTGGAAGGAAATTCCTATCTTTATGATTAGGGTCGCAGAGTAACATGTCCTGTCCTTTGTTCTTAACCACAAGGTAAGCTATGTGCTGGTTAATTTTTTAAATTTATATATATATTTATTGGTACATTTTAGGTATATAATACATTTACATTTATCATTGGGTGTTTGTACCAGAACATGATGTATCTTGGTTCTTATTTTTTCTCCCATTACCTGTGCAGCCTTCATCCCTATTTACACAGAATTTGATTCGATTTTTTTCTCTTTCTCATAATTTTTCCTTTCCCTTCTTCCCTTTCCCCTTCCCCTCCCATCACCTCTACCCCTTTGGACCTTTTCCAAATTCAAATTATCAATTATTCATTTTAATCATTTTCATCCTTATTTACACTTTCAGTTTTTCACACTAGAGAAACTATTCGGTATTTACACATCTGTGTCCTATTTATTTCACTTAAGAGGATGGCCTCAATATGCATCCATTTAGCTATAAATGTCTCTAGTTTCTCATTCTTTATGGCTGAGTAGTACTTCATTTTATAAAAAAAAAACAAACCCACATCTTCTTTACCCAGTCTCCAGTTGATGGGCACTTGGGCTGCTTCCAAGCTTTAGCTCTTACAAACTGTGCTGCTATAAACATGGGTGCACATATATCGCTGTGGTATGAGTCTTTTAATTCTTTGGGGAAGATCCCCAGCAGGGGGATAGCTGGGTCGAATGGGACCTCTAGCCCTGGTTCTTTGAGGTGTCTCCATACTGATTTCCACAGTGGTTGCACCCGTCTGCACTCCCACCAGCAATGGAGAAGGGTTCCTTTCTCCCCACACCCCCGCCAGCATTTGTTATTGGTTGATTTCTTGATAGCACCCATTCTTTGTGAGGTGAGGTGGAATCTCAGTGTTGTTTTCATCTGCATCTCTCGAATGACCTGTGCTGGTTAATTAATAACCCTAAATAATCAACTTGGGAGGAAAATGGTTAAAGTTCAGGCGCTAGCTATGGGGGTTTCTAACTCACTCACTCACTTCAGAGGCTTCTCCAGTGGTCAGCATGAGGATAGGCCCATGATCACATTGAGGAGGGGACGGGTGCACCGCATGACAGGAAAGTAGGCCTGGGTGGAAGGACAGAGCTCGAGCTCACTTTGGAGACTGTGTCTAGGTCATTACCAGAGTCCCTTAAACTGCTCACAACACATAACACCGGTGTGATCTCTGATGAAGTTCCACACAGCCTGTTCTTCTCCAGTACTGGAACGAATGGCTTTTCTTTGGGTGAAAATCAGGTAAAATAACTGATTTTCCAGGGGACCCTTTCTATAAGAAGAATCTGTCTTCCAACAGCAGACACACACACCTGTCATGGCAATGTGACTTCCGGGGTCACTGGGTGGTCCTCCGCCTCTGTTAGGGTCCTTGCCTCACTTCAGTGAAGAAGGGCTAGGTGGGGCTCTCAGTGAGAAAAGGGGGAGTCAGGGTTGGTGTGGTGGAAAGTAAAAGTTCATTCAGAGCATGGCAGATGCAGGGAAAGCGGAGGGGGACTCTTAGCAGCAGAGGTGCTGCAGGACGGGCGCCACTGGAGATGCCTGTGAGTGAGAAGTGCGTCACACCCATGGAGTGAGCTGGCTCTGAAAAATACCCCTTTCCCTGATCGGTGGTCAAGGCCAATCGGGGTCTCAGCCTTTGTTTCTGGGAAGGGACAAGGTCGGGATAAGCAAATGTGTGTGACACTTTCATAAGGATGCAGGAGGGCACACAGTAAGCACTGGAGGATCTTACAGTCGTCAGCCAGAGGAGCATGTGCTGATTTTACAACAATAGTCAGTCCATGTTTTGCCCTGGGTTTTTATGTCCCTCTGCCCCTACAGTAAGATGCTTTCATTACATCACTTTCCTTTTCTTTGTAGGCCCACAAATAACCTGTATTTCCCAACCCGCTCTGCAGGGAGATGTGGCCATGGGGCTGAGATACAGCCGATGGGATGCACAGGGAAATAACCCATACTAGTTCCCTGTCTTCCCGTAAAGCCTGCCTCCCACAGCCTCCCACGAACATCCCCTGCCGCACAGTGGGACCAGGCCATCCTGGAGCCTGAGCTAAAGACAGGACCAAGAAGCAGGCATTGGCCAAGGCCCTGCTCACTAGGTGTAGGAGAGCTGCCTCCCAGGCCACACGGACATTAGCTCCTGTCCCCTTGGCATCTGTCACTGTGGCTAGGGTGGCCTTAATCACAGAGGGAGAACCAGGGGGACCCAGCAGTGTCCCCCCCCTTTATGGCAGAACTGGAAATTGAACCCGGAGACCTCACCTCGGTCTGAGCTGCACCTGGCTCATTTCCTTCCTGGAGAAAGAGCACATCACCAGGACTATTGTGCAGTGGACTGCAGTCATGAGAGGAAGTGAGACAACGCACGAAGAAGGCACTTAGAGATGGGGTAGTGTCCCTTAGCAGCACAGTAGCCAATATATAAAATGAAAGCTAAAATATGGAGAGACTGCCAGGCATGGTGGTGCACGATCGCCACCAGTTCAAGGCCAGCCTAGGCTACATAGTGAGTTCAAGGCCAGCCTGAACTGTATAGTGAGACCCTGTCTCAAAACACCAAATAAATAAAATAAAATATGGAGAGAGACATGCTAGCACAAATCTGTAATCCCAGATACTTGGAGACTGAGACAGAATGACTGCAAATTCAAGGTCAATTTAGTAAGAGCCTGTCTGAGAAGTGAAATAGAAAGAGCCGGGGATGTAGCTCAGGGGCAGAGCACTTACCTAGGATATGTGAGGCCCTGGGTTCTGTCCCAGTGCGAAAAAAGGAGGAGAAGAAAAGAAAAAGGAAATATAAAATAGAAAGTCCTTGTGTCTCACGGGGCTCCAGAGGCTGCCCTAGCCAGCTTCTTTTGCCTAAGCCCTCGACAGCTCTCCCTATTTCCACGGCCGGGGTTCCAGCTACATCTGCACCTCTAGACTTTCTCTCCACCTCCCAGCCTTCCTTCCTCCTCCTTCCTCTCCCTCTCTCCCTCTCTCTCCCTCTCTCTCCCTCTCTCTCTCTCTCTCTCTCTCTGTCATCACTGTTGTTTTGTTTTGGTACCAGGGATCGAACTCTGGTCCTTGCACTTTCGAGGCAGCAGCAGAACCGCTGAGCTGAATCCCCAGCCCTCTCCCTTGGTTTTTTGAGACAGGTCCTCACTCTGTAGCCCAGGCTGGCCTCGAACTTGTGGTGATCCTCCTGCCTCAGCCTCGAAAGTGCTGGAATTACAGGGATATACTGGCTTTCTTTCTGTTTTTGAGCGGCATAGAGGTTTTTTAAGCAGAATTGTAAATACACACTCAAAGAAAGTAAAGTAAGGGACCCTCAAGAGAGAAGTGCATTATGGTCTGGAGCTGGAAATATTTATATGTGTTGGGGGCTGGAAATCCGTGGAACTTGCGAATCTATAGAAAGTTTTGACTTGGTTTACAGAATGGCTCATGTGACCTGTGAAAGTTTGGGCCAATGTACACTAGAAAGGGAAAGGCCATGTATGGTTTTTTTTCTTTCTTTCTTTCTTTCTTTCTCTCTTTTTTTTTTGGGTACTGGGGATTGAACTTGGGACCTTGTTCTTGCAAGGCATGCGGCAGCACCACTGAGCTAAATCCCCGGCCCTGTTTTTGTTTTTTTGAGACAGTGGCTTGCTTTGTTGTTCAGCTGGCTTTGAACTCATCATATAGCCCAGGCTGGCCTCAAATTTGCAGCAATCCTCCTGCCTCAGCCTCCCAAATGCTGAGATTACAGGGGAGTGCCACCAAGCCTGGCTGAATCCATTTTTTAAAATCAGGTTCCTCCCCTTTACCTCAACAACTGAGCTCATTTGCAGACTTACAGAATCTTCGTGGCATTTTGGGTGTGATGAGCCTGAAAGAAAACTCAAGCCTTGGGAGCACAAACGGGGCCCAGAAGTGCAGGTGCGCATAACCTTGGGCAGCTCTGCATCCCAGTGCTATGGAAACCTCAGCTCTCCTTGCCTCCTTTCTTTTTTTTTTTTTTTGGTACCAGGGATTGAACTCGGGACCTTGTGCTTGTGAGGCAGGCGGCGGAATCACTGAGCTAAATCCCCGGCCCTTCTTGCCTCCTTTCTACTCATTTCCTCTCCTGCCTCCTGCCTCACCCCCTCCTGCCCCACACTGACTGTGATCTTTGCTCTTCAGGGTTGCAGAGTGGCCGAAGGTCCATCTTCCTCAGGGCAGCTTCAGGCCGGGGACACTGACCCTTCCCAGCCAGGGATTGAAGGTCTCACTGACTAAGGCCACATAGGAAGACAGGTTTTATTGTTCGAGGAACCATCATCCTTTGATAGTCTGGAAAAGAGGAGAGGACATTAGAAGTCACTGACACTTAAGCCTCTTTTTTTTCTTTTGAGACTGGGTCTCACTATGTAGCTCAGGCTGCCCTTGAACTCAAGCAATCCTCCTGCCTCAGCCTCCCGAGTGCTTGGGATCACAGATGTGCTCCACCACACCTAGCTCTTAAGCTTCATTTTATAACTACGTTAAACAGGGCCCCAAAATTACAAGTAGAATTTTGGTGAATAGTAGCTCCACGAAGTTGTAGAACTCAGACAATATTAGGTGGGATTGGCATAATAAGAATTTTTTTTTTTTTGGTACCGGGGATTGAACTCAGGACCTTGCACTTTTGAGGCAAGCACCTGAACCACTGAGCTAAATCCCCGGCCCCCCTAATAAGACTTTTAATATTAACCTCTGCCTATCCAGAGTTGTTAAATGAGATGAAGTACAACAGTAGAGTTTAAGAGATGCAGACTCCTCCTTAAGAAATCCAATGGCCTCCTCTTTTAATTATACCAATAGCCAAGGAATACACTAAAGATATCTACATTTTTGTGGCCATTAGGCCATTCACATTTTTTTTTTTTGGTACCGGGATCGAACTCTGGTCCTTGCGCTTGAGCAGCAGGCAGCAAAACTACTGAACTAAATCCCCGGCCCCGAGGGCCATTAACATTTCTATTTGTATCCTATGGGCACACAAAAGGCCAAATCTGTACCTGAGGACTCAGAAGTACATTAAAGTAACACCCAGGGTGAAGGGCAGCTGTGTAAGAGAAGAGCTGGGGAGGAATCAGGACCCCAGGACCCCTCTGGGCTGTAGGCAAATATGTTACCAGCCTGACCCCGCCCCCCAACAGCGGGAGTCCTCTGCAGAGCCAACCTGCCTCTGTTTTTATGTCACTGTTTGTTTCTTTTTGTTTTTTGTTTTTTTTTGGTACCGATCAAACTCGGATTCTTCCCCTTGCAAGCCAGGCGGCAGAACAACTGAGCTAAATCCCCGGTCATCACTGTTAATCACTACTTTTTTGTGGTATTTTCCTGCTGGTCAAAGTAAGACTTAGGTTAACCAAAACTTAATACCCATCTCTCTGCGTTTCAAGGTCAGGCCAAGCTCCTCAGGGTTCTTTCGGAGCCTTGAGGGGCCCTGGCTGCTCTGATTTCTCTCTGTGTCACCAGGACTGTCGCTGGTCTTGCTTGACCAGGTAACTTCCCCAGGAACCACGGGACGGGACTTTTCCCTCTTTAGTGACTCTCCTTGTTGCAGGACACACACTGGTTGGCACCCGTCCCACTCAGGTGTACTTGTGTCTGTCCCTGCCTGGTGCTCTGCTGCTTCCCCAACTGCGCTGCTCCCTCCCTCAGCTGAGCCTTCCAGTCCCTACCAGCCTCCCCTCCACCACAAGTGCCTTCCTGGGACCAAAGCCGCATGCCCAGCCCACTGGCGACCTTCCTTAGAAGGGGCTGGGCAGCCACACCCACAAGGATTCCCCAGTGCCCCCAGGATTTGAGGCCCAGAACACCCCTGATGACTTTCAGTTTTCCCAGACACAAGCCCTGGCCACCGGGCTGAGCTATGAGGAGGAAATGAGTAACATTTGCCAAGAACCCCAGCACAGGATCTGGCATTTACTTGATCCAATGTAGTTTAAAAACTTATCTGGTGCAAGATAAGAAAAACTCAGGTGGTAGGGGTATTGGATAGCGGATAGGGACAGAGGCCTAAAACAATGCCCAGTGTGTGGTATGTGACAGCTGCCCCAGAAAAAAAAATTTTTTTTTTGAGAAAGGGTCTTGCTCTGTAGTTCAGGCTAGCCTCAAACTTGCAGCAATTCTCCTGCCTCAGCCTCCTGAGTACTGGGATTACAGACATATGACACCATGCCCAGCTCCAGAAATGTTTAAGAAGGAACATGATTCTCAACATTACCGGGAAGAGTATCAAAATGATCACCTGGAGTATCAAAATTAGACTTGGGCCAGGGATTTAGCTCAGTGGTTCTACCGCCTGCCTCAAAATTACAGACTTCTTGGCTCATTTCTGGAGAGCATGCCTTAAAGGCCCATGTGGTAACATTTTAAGAACTATCCTATAGGGAAGGGTGGAGGGGTTGAAAGGCGCACAGGTAATGGGGAAAAAATAAGAACCAAGATATATCATGTACAGGTACAAGCACCCAATGATAAATGTAAACGTATTATATACCTAAAATATACCAATAAAAGAATTTAAGCAAAAAAAAAAAAAAAAAAGAACTATCCTGCCAGGTCTGGTACACACCTGTAATCCTAGCGCTCTGAGAGGCTGAGGCAGGAGATCACAAGGTTGAGCCCAGCCTGAGCAATTTAGCAAGACCTCTCCAAAAAAAAAAAAAATCTGGAATGAAGGGACAAGGAAAAAGTGAGAATAGAAGGGAAAAATGGAAACAAAGCTTTTGTACATAGTGAGGGGAGGGGGCTTGAGGGGAGGAATGGGATAAAATAAAACTTTTTAAAAATTTTGTCTTTAAGAGCTGAAAAGGTAGCTCAGTGAAAAAGCCCTCAGTTCAACCCCCAGTACCACAATGAAAAAATTAAAATGAAAGAAAAGATCCAATAGGTAATCTAAGGACTCCACTCTGAGAAACCAACTGATCTTTTCAGGAACATTTATTAAGCAGCTACTGTATGCCAGGTTAAGGTAACCTTCATTCCACAGAGAAAGGAAGAGGAAAAGTCTGGCTTCCCAGAGTTCGCACTCTAGTCGGGCCAAGAATACAAAGCAAAGCAGAATGTAGGAGGTCAGAGAAAGGCTGCATGAGGCTGGGTGCAGGAAGGGCCCCTCTGAGAGGGTCACTGTGCACTGTGACGTGCGAAGGAGCCAGCCAGAGAGCTGGGGGGAAGCATCCAGATACATTTCCCTTTCTCTCCATGCTCCCCTCAACCCAGACCTGACCCCAAAATGTCTCAAAGGAAACCACGCCCACAAAAGTGAAGCTCCTGTCTTTATTATGAAGCCTCCAGGGCCAGGCAGATGGATGCCAACCCCTTCCCCCTGCCATGGTGCCCCTGGACGGGCAGGGGTCCCACTCCTCTGCCTTCGGGAAGCCAGCCCTGCATCAGCTCTGGCCCGCAGGTGCCCCCAACTCAGGCCGGAAGCCCTAGGCTGAGCCAGCAGGGTGTTCGAGGCCCGGTCCTCAGAGGCCTCCCGTACTGGAGCACCGCCAAGGGCCGGGGCTCTGAACTCTTCCTCATGTGGAGCGCGGTCCCTGGGACCCAGAATGGTGGTGACACCAGAGACAGGCTGACCCACCCACAGGCCAGGCGGAGAGCCACACAGGAAGGTGAGACTTGGCTCCTGGGAGGGGAGGGGCCCTGTGGCACCGCCAGACGCCCGGGCAGTGAGGGCGGAGGGTCCAGGCTCACTGCTTCTTGGCACGGTCGGCCGCATCCAGGGCAGCCATGTTGCGGGCAGCAGTGACCAGGTGGACGACGCTGATGGCAGACTTGAGCAAGGCGATGGGGGCGGTGATCCAGAAGCCCACTTGGAAAAGCCCCACAGACCCCACTGTGGGAGGCAGCAGCGTGTGAGGCCAGGCCTCCTCAGTAGGGCAGCGCAGGGACAGGGCAGGGACCCCCCTCCTACCTGACGGTCCCTCAGAGAAGCTGAGCAGGTAGAGCAGGCAGTAGAAGAGCTCATTTCCAGCACACAGCGTGAAGAGAGCAGGCTGCAGAGAGCACAGATGGCCAAGTGAGAGGCAGGGCCATGCACTGGCCCATCTCAGCAGGTCACCCCACTTGGTAACTCCCCCAGAGGCTGCCCAGGCTCGGGGTCAAAGGCCACACTTGGCATCCTCACACAGCCCTCCCTGGCTTCTCTCTCCCTCCTCCCTTCCTTCCAGCCTCCGTTCTTCCCCCTGGTTGGCAAAGGCCCCATCAGCACCTCTGCTAGAAGATTCACAGCCGCCCTCCACTGGCCTCCTCTGCCCCATCCCCCCCCCACCGGGGCCAGGGCTGGCCAGGGTGGGAGGGATGGCCGGAAGGGCTCACCCTGGAGGTGTAGTAGATCCGGAGCACGGGATTCCCAGACAGGTCGATCATCTTGTGACTCTCACTGCCTCGCACCACGGAGCTTGGGGAGAAAGCAGGGAGGAGCCATGAGTGCTTATGACCACTGACACGGATGAGTTCTCACGTCATGTGGAACCCCAGAACACCCAGCCAGAAGGGCTGAGGAACTGTGTGACCCCACAGTAGATGCAACTGAAGCCGTCCCAGACACCCGCCCTCAGCAGTGTCTGCAGCTGCTCGGCCCCAGAACAAGAGCAGACCTGTGCAGATGGAGCCAGTGACTGGCCACATCCAGGCTCATGCTGAGCTGGAAGAGAAGCGTGGCCCGAGGGTACAGCAGGGCCAGGTTGACCAACAGACACATAGTGGAGCAGCGGTCCGTCAGCATGTCCAGCATGGCCCCGAACCGGGTTCCTGGAAAAGGTGGGAAGGGGCTATTGGAGACAGTGCCTGGATGTAGCTATCACCCTGATATAGTCCAAGAGCAGACTGAATGTCCACCGAGCACTTCCCAGGGAGAAAAAGAGGCTGCTGCCAGGAGGGTGTGAGAACAGTGTGGAGGGTCACCGCCACAGGCAGTGAGAGTGAAGGGAAGCCTGTCTGTCGGAGGGGGTGGGAAAGGGTTATCCTCAACTCAACTCCAGAACCCAGACTCCCGGAAACCCTCCCCGACTTAAGGGAAGTCTTTTTTTTTTGGAGACAGGGTCTCACTATGTAGCCCAGGCTGGTCGTGAAAGCCCTTCAATCCTCCTGCCTCAGCCTCCCAAGGGCTGGGACTACAGGCGTGTGCCACACGCCCAGCTAGGGGGAAGTCTTAAAAGATGGGCCTGTATCAGTCAACCCTCCTTTCCTTCTGGAACCCTACTGCCTGTGCCCAGCACACAGCAGGCCCCAGTAAACACCGGTTGAACGCAAAAGTACTCAGAGCCTTCTATTAATGTCAAGGTCACGTTCAGTGTTGCCCTCCCACACCTCTCACAAGCGGGGAGTTCCCTGGAGGAGCTTCAATTCCTTCTGCTACAAAACCAGGCGATTCTGTTCTGCTGTGTGCAGAGGTGGGAGGAAGAGCCCTCTGACTCGGAGGTCCTGAGCAGTCAGGGAGGGAAGGGGTGGTGGGCCGCGCTGGCGGGAGCGGCGTCTGTTACCTTGGTTAAGGGCTCGGGCCGCGTGTCCATCGACAGCGTCCAGAAGCCCGCTGAGCAGGTAGAAGGAGGAGGCCGTGAGGGGGCAGCACGGCATGAAGTAGAAGGAAACGATGGCGAAGACGATCCGGGCGTAACCTAGGGACGGGAGAGCGGGCTCAGGGAGCCGGCCCAGCCCTGCGCCCGCCCGCCCGCCCGCCCGGCCGCAGCGGCGCTCACCGATGAGGTTGGGCACGAACAGGAAGATGTTTTCACCCGGCATCGCGGCGGCCTCCGCGCCGCCCGGGGCCCGCTCCACCGGGGCCAGCGCTGTCCCAGCCCCGCCGGCGCGGCCTCACCTCCGGCCTCGCCCTGGTGTGCCACCTGCCCCGCTGCCCCAGATGCCACCTCCGCAACCGGCCGGGGGCGGAGCGCGGGGCCAGCACCCGCCCTTCCGATGGGCAGCCTCACACCCCGCCTGGCCCGCGGCGCTCCCCCCCGCAGCGATGCCTGCTGCTCCAGCCGCGCTCGGCTTCGGGGAACCTGCTCCTCTGTGTCCGTCGTGGCGAAATTGGAGAAAGCAGTTTAAAAAAAATGAAGAACCTGCGTCCCCTTTAAGATCGGCCCGCTTCCTTTTCCTTTTCCTCCCTCCGCCTCCGGGCATCGGCTCGTACCAAAGCGCAAGGACGGAGGGAGGGAGTAAAGATCCGCCGGCTCTGAGCCGAGCAGAGGAGGGAGTTGAAAGAGGAGCCGAGGAGGAGGCTGCATAAATAGCTCCACCTCCCTTTTTACGGAGGGTAAAAGTAGCTGGAGAAGGCCGTCAGGCTCCGCCCCCCCCGCGTCTTCGCGTCCCCTGCACACCAGGGGGATTGGTACAGTCCGCATTGGCCCGCCCGCCCCCGGAGGCTCTGTCGCTTGCGCTCTCTGGCTCTGGGCGGGGAATTGGCAGCGAGAGCGGCTGCGGCTGGCTCGTTGGAGGGCGGTGTCCTCGCTTCTAGGACACCCTAGTGGTGGGAAGCTTGGGGATCAGGCTCCGTCCTGCGTCATCCTCCAAACTTTCAAACCTTGAGGGGAGGCCAGAGGATGGACGGGGCGGGCTCGAATATGCCTTCGTCTTTGGTTCTAGAGCCTCGAATCTCCTAGCAACGGCGCTACAGAACCTCTGCAAACCTTAAGGTTTTAGAAGAACCGGGAGCGGCGCCGCCCTGGCTCCCCTCTCCAGCCTTCCTCCCCAAGTCCAGGTTCCCGTCCCGGTGACCCGTACTAGGAGCCCCAGACCTCTTCTCCCCTCCTCCCAGGGGCCCAAGATTTCTACCCATTTGCTGAGGGTGGGCGGCGGCAAGTAGGCTGTCCTGGCTTGGGATGGGCCATGGGAGGAAAGGAGGAAGAAGCAGCTTTCTCGGTGAAACAGGGGAGGGGTTCTGTGAGAACCCTCTTTTCCAAGAGCAGAGAGGACAGCTCCCCAACAATGGGGGGCGGGGTTTTGCTGGAATGACGCAGGCTGGCCTCGAACTTGCACTTGCGAGTCTCTTCCCTCAGCCTCTTGAGTGCTGGTATTACAGGCATGCACCACCAAGCCTGGCTCAAAAATTTTTTTTTCAGAGAGAGAACTGACTGTTCCATCTAAGGGCCTTGATGGTGACACGTGGGTTCTGAGTGAGGGACTGACGCGGGCTTTGTTCCCAGGGCATGGCATCCACTCCTGTCAAGAAGGAGGAAAACAGCTGGCCTTCCGAGGCCGCAATGGCCTTGAGTGGAGGCTGGTTGAGCGTTGTCGGTGCTGGAGGTGGGAGTGTGCGGAGTAAGGAGCTGCCGGGCAGAGCCACCCAAGCCTGGGTTGAGCCACAAGCACCAAGATGCTGGTCTTGATCCTGAGCTTGGGGCCCGGGGGCCACCGAAGGTCGTTCCCACAGGTCTGGGACTGTTTGGCCAGATCCCAGGCTCAACCCTTCAATGCCAGACTGCTCAGCCCCTGGCTGACCTCTGACTGAGCTCGAGTTCCCAGGCTGAGCCCATCTACTTCTCTCCCCTGAAGGCCTCATTGTCCTGTTCTGAGGAGTCCCTGACTCGGATCAGCACTGAACTCACAGAAGAGGCCTTGTTTATCACTCACTGCCACATGTACCCTGTGCCCCTCAAGCGAAAGCAGACAAAAGACCAAGGGACTCAGATATCAAAACATGGTGATCCTCAACTCAGGACCCTGCCACACGCCTAGTTCCAGTCCCTGATCCCCTCTGGCCACCGCTGCCCTCTCCAGGAACCTGTCCATGTCACATGTCTGAGCCTGCGGGAGGCACAGTGCCCCCCACTAACCCCATGCCCACCCCTCCCTGTGGCCAGGAATCCCCTTGGCCTCTCTGCCTTAGTCCCTTTCCGGTTGAGGGGATAGACATTTCTCTGACTGGGCCTCTCTTCAGCGTTCTTCACCAAGACCGGAGGAACAGACACCCAGTGAGTGAGTGGTATTTCAGGGAAGACACCTTTGTCCTGGGAGTGAGAGGGCTGGACAGCAGCATCCCACAGGATAGGGAAAGTTTTGAGCCATGCAGTTTATACTCTTACCTGGTCGTCACAGTCAGAGTTCTTAGCCTTCTTCCTTCTCTTCTGCCATGTCCAGCTCCGACAGAAACTGCACTCGCACCAAGGCGCGCCTCCTGCCAGCCGCTCGAGAAAAGGTATACTCGAGATGGTTCCATGTTAGCCAGACTTTTGGAGTTCGCACAACTTGCCGGGGCCTGTTATAGGAGGCTGGGACACAAATAAATGATACAGTTGCAGGCCTTGAAGAATTGTGTTTAGCACAAGAACCCGAGTTCGATCCCCAGTACCAAAAAAAAAAAAAAAAGAATTGTGTTTAGTGTGAGGAAAGACGAGTGAATGGCCAGTTACAATGTAATACGGATGAGGGTCCATGATAGATAATGAGAAGGCTACTTGTGCTGGGGCGTAGCTCAGTGGTAGAGCATTTGCTTAGCATGCACCAGGCCCTGGGTTCCATCCCCAGAACTATAAAGACAGTTTATACCCAAACCTCTAGTGGGACAGAAGGGGGAATCACAGAACTTCCTGAAGGAAGTGATGTCTAAAGAATAATTTTTCAGGGCTGGGGATTTAGCTCAGTGGTGCCCTGTCTGCCTTGCAAGCACAAGGTCCTGAGTTTGATCCCTGGTACCACACACAAAAAAAACAAACGAATTTTCCAGGAAAGCAAGGACCAGTAGAAATATTCCAAGCAGTAGGGATTATAGGAGCAGAGGCCCGGAGATGAGTCTGAGCCCTGGAGAGCAGGGTGAGCACGAGCCCTGAAGAGGTGTATAGGAGTTTGTACCCAGGACAGGGCGTCTGGACAGTTTAGCTGTGGGAGGGTGTAGGCCAAGTAGACAGGCCCAATCAGGAGAGACTATGTGTGCTCTGTGCAGGCCCACAGCTGTTCTTCTGTGGGTGGGGAGTCACAGGGATCTGGGCAGGGAGGTGGGAACTTCATTCTGCCCCTTGGTGCTCACGGGGAAGGGAAGAGACTGGAGGCGAGGAGGTCATCTGGGAGTTGGTCTGAAGAGACCCAGTTAGAGATGACCAGGTCCTGGTCTGTCACAGAAGTGGCAGAGATGGCAGGAAGTGAACTGATTAGAAATGGTGGGGGCATCACATGACCCATTTTCCGACTTGTGCAGCCAAAGTCTGCTCCTGTTTCTGCACAGAACTCCGATAGCTTCCCACTCAGAACAAAAGCCAGTGTCCTTCGGTGCTTACAAGGCCCCGGGGGATTCCCTCCCCACACTGTCTCTCAGACCTCGCTGCCTGTAACTGCTGTCCTTGTTTCTCAGTCCTGCCTTTGGACACATTTGTGTTTGTGGAACTCAAGGGAACTCAGATGGAAATGCCCTGTGGGCAACTGGCGGTGCGATTCTCGGCCAGTGAGAGGATCCAGAGGTCATCGTGAGGGAACTGGGGTTGGAGGGAGAGTGTGTGCTTGCCCTGCAGGGTTTAGGCACCTCAAATGAGAAGGTGGTGCCCCAGGAACCCTCCATGTGGGGTCGGCAGCAGAGGAGAGAGGCTCAGGAAGAAGCCAGAGAAGGAACAAGCAGCCAGCACATGTTCATTGAGCATCTCTTTTCTTTTTTGGTACCGGGAATCAAACTCGGGTCCTTGCGCTTTCAAGGCAGACGTCGGCACCGCTGAGCTAAATCCCGGCCCTATTGAGCATCTCTTGATGTGCAGAGTCCACCAAGCAAGCCATGGGGAAGGTCACTTCTGTGCTTGGGCCACTGCCTCAAGGATTCATCACCAAGACCTGGGGCAAAATAACAGCTGAGAATAAGCCCCTGTCCTTGTTCTCCAGGAGCTGAATTTGTGTGCCTTTGGGACATTTGATCTGTCAACTGGGATGGTCTTAGAAACAGCTTAAAGTAGCAAAGAGCCCTGGGCCTTAATAGTTCACCTGCCATTAACTTGGTAGTTAGCATTGTGCAAGTTCTGCCCTTCTCCCCGCATCAGGATGTCCTATGAGGACCCTAACTATCCTCCCCAAATGGCATTTGGTTGAGGATTGTATCCTGAGCAAACATCCCCTCAGCCACCTGCAGCCCTCCACGATCCCAGGAGACTTTTCTTTCTCACCCAAGAAAGACACTGTGTTTCCTAAGTAAAAAGATAGGGCTGGGGATTTAGCTCAATGCTTTCGCCGCCTGCTGCACAGTGCAAGGACCCAAGTTCAATCCCTGGTACCAAAAATAAATAAATAAATAAATAAATAAATAAATAGTGCTGGGGGTGTAGCTCAGTTGGAGCACCAGTACGCACAAGGCTCTGGTTTCAGTCCTCAGTTGCACACAGGGAAGGAAGAATAAACGAAGGAAGGGAGGGAGGGAGGAAAGAAGGGAAAAGAAAAGAAAAATCTAGAAGCCTATTGATCTTTGAGTTACTCCTTCATTTGTGGGCCATTGTAGTTAGCAGAAACTGTTGGGGGGGCAGTGAGGGCATGCATGGGTAAATGCACAAATGGGCCATTCATCGACTGCATGTTAAGGACCTCTGTGTGCTGGCACTGCCATAGGGGCTAGAGCTATCATGAGCAAGATGGAATCCTTGCTGTCAAGAAGGTTGAGTTGAGGAGGGTGAGTAGTAGATAGAAGAGAGATGAGTGGGTGGTGGGCTGGTGAAGCACAGATGGACAGATGAGTGGAAAGACGGCTGGGGGGGTGATGGGCAGATATGTCCAGGATGGAGGGATGGAGGAGGAAGGATGGTGGACAGGTAGGTAAATGGAGATGACTGGCCGAGGCAGGGCAGATGGGTGGCACGTGGACTGGACGGGTGGGGAACAGAGGATAACAGCACATGGACCTTAAGTCCAAAGAGTCAGCGCGCTCTCAGGCTCTCCAGGGTGCTCCTCGAAGCAGCCTCCGGGTGCCGCCCTGAGCTTCCCACCCCCCCCCATCCTGTCCCTGTAGAACACGCCTCCAAATGCCCCTGGTAAGGCGACTCATTAAGCACTTCATGCAGAGAGGAACTCCTGGTCTTGAGCAGTGTCACCTCTGAAGCCAACAGTCTCTTGGAACTGTCACCTGACTCCATTCCCAGCCAGCAAGGTCTCCACCGCTGAGAAGAACAGACTTCAATAAAGAGCTGGGAAGCCCCCCACCCAGCTGGTACTCTGGTATGGCTCCTCTGGGATTGAGGTGTGGGAGGACGAGCAGAGCCCTCTTTTTCCAGATATGGATGCTGAGTGTGGGCTCGTGACAGGAATGGCTTTGGCCCGGCAGTTGTCTGTCCTGTTAGAAGCTCATGGTGAGCTCATGGATCCAAACCCATCCTGCCTGGGGGCGGCATCTGGGAGGGGGCCCCCACCCTTGCTTCTGAGGAATAACTGTGGCCTCCGCTACTGTTGCCAAGGAGCCTGAGCCATGGTCTCTGGCCCTGAGCTTTGGGCCTCCTGTCTAGGGGAGCATCTCACACCCGGCACTAGCCAGAAGTCAGTGCAGCAGTCCTCAGGGTGTTTTCATTTCAGGGGTGCGTGGCCACTTATTTGGGCCACCTGAGGATGTCAGTTTCCCTCTCTGAGCCTGTTTCCTTATCCAAAAAGAATAGTAAATTGGCCCAGTTTCACAGGGCACTTGTGAGGTTTAGAAAAATAATGTTGCCAGAGAAAGGGATGCATGCCTGTCAGCCCAGCCACTTGGGAGGCTGAGGCAGGAGGATGTCAAGTTCAAAGCCAGCCTGAGCAGCTTAGTAAGACCTTGTCTCAAAATAAAAAGGGCTAGAGATGTAGCTCAATGCTCCCTGGGTTCAATCTCCAGTACCACAAAACAAAAACTCTGTTGCATGCAAAGTGCTTAACAGAGCATGGCTTAAAGAGGAATTTAAAACCAAGTGTGGTGGTGCACGTCTGTGATCCCAGCACTCTGGAGGCTGAGACAGGAGGATTGCCGAAAGTTCAAGGCCAGCCTGGGTTACAGTGAGTTCAAGGCCGGCCTGGAATACATAGTGAGAGCCCATCTCACAAAACAAGCAAAAGCTGGGGATCTAACTCAGTGGTTCCAGCACCTGCCTCACAAGTGCAAGGTCACAAGTTCGATCCCCAGTACCAAAAAAACAAAACAAAAAAGGAATTTAAACTATTCTGATTCTGATGGTAGGCCTCATGTTCTCCTAAAATTCACCCCTTTCTTGAGTATCCAATCATCCCTTCACTGTCTTAAACATAACATGTTCAGTTGAACTTTAATGTATAATTTTGTTAAGTAAAATTCAGTTAATTTCAAGAAATACCCTTCAGACAGGCTCAGTGGTGGAGTACGTGCTTGGTGTGTGTGCAGCAGTAAACTGCTTATCATATTCAAGTTTATTGAACACTATAGGAGAGGACACCTTGGCTCATACTTGGTAGATGTGTAACAGCAGTTGCCAAGAATTTAGATGGGGCAGAATGGTGCATCTGAGTGAGAACAAAAGTTCTCAAAAGGAGGTGGACGTTCTTGAGAGAGACCTGTGGAATCCTGGGAACTTTCATGGAACTGTCCATGAAATAACAAAGCTGGCTGCTGCTGCCAAACAGTGACGGGGAGGGAGGCCACTGTCAGCTGTCCCAGCTGCAGGTACCTGGCAGTGCCAAGACCCGGGGCAGAGCTGTCCCAGTCAGTCCTCCCAGAGGCCGAGCCTAAAGCCAGGGCTTGTGATGAAGGCCGGCACGTGACATTGCCCAGCCGGGCTGGTTATGGATTTCCACCTCTTCTCCCGCCAGTTCCCCTCCCCAGCCTACCTCCAGGGAAGATGCCCACCATGGTCTCCGACACTCTGTCTTCCCACACCCCACCATCCCAGTTACAAGTGGTGATTTTCCATTTATTGCTCGAAAACAAAAAACTCCAGAAGCAAAGGTGGAGAGACCGTGGGCTGGGGAGACCGCAGAAGGGGGGACCTTGGCCCAGCTCCCTCTTCACCCCTCTTTTCCCACCCGAGGCTGGGACTCAGGCATCAGGGAGGGGAGGGGCCCTCACAGCCAAGGGAACAGTGGTGCCTCAGGGGCAGCCCCTGGGGAGGGAGCCCTGGGCTGGAGGGGCAGAGTTGCAAGGGAGCCCAGTTCCCTCCCAGGGTCCAAAAGCCAGCAGGGTGGGGCAGGCCCTCGTCTGACAACTGAGAAGAGGAGGCTTTGGGCCGCAGGATGCTGGTTTATTTACTGTAGGGTCTCAGGGTCATCACAGCTCCCTTGTGGGATGGGGCGACTATGTACACAGCAGGGAGAAAGGAAGCCAGGAGCAGAGATGAGGCCCTGTGCTCCCGCTGCCCTGAATGAGGAGGGGTGGGTGTCCTGGGTCCTGTAGACCTGGTTTTGCGTTCAGATGGAAACTTCATACTCCCGTGTGTCCTGAAGGTGGAGAGAACAGATCAGCAGTGAGCTGGAGCTGGAATGGGAGTGGGATCCGCAAGGAGAGAGACCCTTGGACGGAGTCACGGAGTGAGGATGGGGCTGAGTTCAGACAGTGGGTGTTTGGTTCATTCTAGTGTCTGAAAGTGATAGAAGAAATCTGAATTTCTGGACTTTCTGGAACAAGTGGGAGGTCTGGTAGTGGGCCAGTGCCCACTGTGGGTTAGAGCGGTGTCCCTCAGATGGGACACGAGCCCTCCTATCAGCCACTGTCCTCAGCGCTCCCCAGTGCTCGGCATGGTTGCGTTGCTCACTGATTTAGCCTCTGTGGGCAGCTGAGTTCACATTCTCGAGAAGGGATTACAGAGACCTTGAGAGACAGCTATGGAGTCCTGAGGGCGGAGCCGTGGCACCCGGGGAGGGAAGGGACTCACCCCAGCTTCGTACAGTGGGTTGCTGAAGTCCGACTCCACGGTGATGGGGCTGTAAGAGTGCGAGCCAGAAAAGCCAAAAAGGGATTTTCCCTGCAGCCTGGAAAAGGAGGGACAGATGGGCTTATCGGTGGTGAGCCTGAGTGCCCTTTGCCCAGGCTCCTGGGCACGGTAGGTCCCCAGGGTGCTCACTTGGTGTAGTATACGTAAACGCCACTGCCGAGGACGATGACCAAGCCGAGGGGCAGCAGGATGGCCAAGGCGAGGTTCCCACCCTCTAGCTGCCGTGACGGGTCTGTAGTCTGTGTCACTGGGGAGGAGGAGAGGCCAGTGAGCCGAGGCTGGGCCTGGACACGGCTCTCCCAGCCTCCTGCCCTGGGCCCTGAACCCTGGGCCTCACCCCGGGGCCTGGCCTCCTGCCCCAGGCCTCTGCCTTGCCCTCCCGACCTGGCCAGGCCTGGGTCTCCACCTGTGCCCTCACTGACCTTCCAGTTTTCGGTTGTCCAGGAGCTCCTCATAGGCCACTGCGGGGAGAGCAGGGGGAGGGGACGGGGTCTGAGCCAGGGAGGGAAGGAGGCTGGGAGAGGGCTGGAGCCCAGGAGAGGGCCGGAGCCCGGTGGGGTGGGGCGGGGCTGGACAGCCTGGTCATCTGCCCTCTGCTCAACCTAAGCTGTATCCTTCCCTTAGGGCTGATCAGAGCAGGGCCTTCTTCCTTCTCCAGACCCCTAGATTGAGGCTCTAAGTTCTTGCCCTTGTCAGAGGGCGGGACACTGAGGCCTATTCAGAGAGGGCAAGGGCATTCCAAACCAAGGTCCCCTCTGCTGCATTCCTCAGTACAATTCTGGGACCTCACATTTCCCCTGGGCTTCTAGACATGCCTGCGAGGATAACAGCCCACAGAAGGGCAGCCATCACCCACATGTCCCAACTCTTCTACACAGCCTTCCCAGCCCTGTCACTCCCTGCCCGCCCAGGCACCTTTGCAGAGTGGGGGCTGACTAGTCCACTGTGAGGGGTGGCCGGGCACGCAGGTGATGGTGACCTCGCCGATAAGCTCAAAGCCCTCGTAGCAGAAGAAGCGCAGAGACTCCCCGGCCTGGTAGTGATGCTTGTACAGTGTCTGGTAGCCATTCTCCGGGACCCCGGGGTTCAGGCATGGCTCATACTTCACTGCAGGGAGGCACTGGTCACCTGCTGGCTGTGCTGCTGCCAGGCTCCCCCAAGGCTCCCCAGCCCCTTCCTGGGTGTGTCTGGACTCACAGGCACACTTGGGGACCCGGTCGCTCCACTTGGGTGTGCCCGTGTCTCGGCTGTAGCAGGTGAGCACAGCTGCCCCCTCCAGGCTGTACCCTGGCAGGCAGCGGTACTGCACATGGGAGCCCACGGGAAAGCCCGCGTCCGAGGCAGTCCGGTGCCCATTGGTGATCTCTCCGGGGTCAGCACAGGTCATGACTGGTGACAGAAGAGCAAGAGCCTTCAAAGATCTCCCAGAAACTTAGAGCTGGGGACCGCCTGAGCCTCAGCTATCTCTGGGTGACCCTCCCCCCGCCACCACCACTTCCTAGGATGGGACAAACTTGAAATTCAGGGTGCTTTATATTTCACACTTCTTTTGGAAAACAGGGTGCATAGGACAAACCCAGGCCCCCACCCTGGGTATCACCGAACCAGAGAAGGCCAGCTTGGCCCCCTGGGCTGCATGCACAGCATGGCCTGCCCCTCCAGGCAAGTGGGTCTACACCCTGCTGTGGAAGGGCATAACCATCGCCATTTATTGCACCTGTGCCAGGCACCCTGCTAAAGGTTTTACAAACATAGTATTTCACCCAGATTATCCTAAGAGGTCAATGTCACTGTCATTTCCTGGGGCTGAGGGCTCAGCACTCAGGCGAGGAGCAGCAGAGAGGAACTTGCTCAGGGTCCCGGCTGTACCAGGGCAGTCAGAGACTTGGTCCCTGAGCGTCAGGTTCCACGTGTCGCCGGTCCCCTTCCGGGCCTCAGCTGGGCAGCTGCAGGCCAGAGTTGGGCCTGCCAGATGGTTCCTGCGTCTGGTTTCCGAAAACTTCTCCAGCTGGTCCCACCCGCGCCACGATTCCCAAGGGGCATGTGGAAGAGCCACAACCCCAGGTCCTGACTGTGTCAGGCTTCCCGAAATACGGAGACCGTGACGAGATCCTCCTGCCTCTTTCTTTTCTTCTAAGAGACCCACACGTCCAGCTCCGGTACATGTCACCTCCTCTGAACTCCCTGCACCCTGCACCGTCTGTCCGAAGAGGACGAGCCTACCCTCCTGCTTCAGGGCGCCTGCCGCCCACCTGGTTATACCAGGCACTGGGCGGAAATCTCCGCGCTTAGTCCTCCCTCACCCGGCTCAAGACGGTAAGGCCCTTGGCCACAGTCCCCTACGCTAAGGTCAGGACCCCATTGTCCGGGTGTCTGTCCCCTCCCAGGCTGTGTGCGTGGTCAGTGTGCCGAGCACGGCCTTCCCGTAGCTCCCCACTCTAACTGCAGCCAAACGAACCAACCCTTGGCCTAGCAAAGTGGCTCCTAGGACCTCAAACGCGGAGAACGGGGGCGGGGCGGGGGCGGAGAGGAGGCCCAGGGCGGAGCAGCCTCGAGCCGCGAGCGCTTGAGACGTGGGAGGCCAGGGCGCAGGCGCAGGCGCAGGCCGGGCGGCTACTCACTCTTCTGGCAGGCGGGCGGCGCGGCGCTCCAGGACAGGTCCCACTGGCAGGTGAGGATGTCGGAGCCCAGCAGCTCGTAGCCCGGCTCGCACTGGTAGGTGAGCACCGTGCCCCGGATCAGGTCCCCGTGAGACGCCGTCCTCCAGCCCCACTCCGGGGGCGGCAGCTCCGGGCAGGTGTCGTTCCTCGGGACCTCTGCGGGAGACAGGCTGAGTGCGGGCGCCGCCCGAGCCCGAGCCCGAGCCCGAGGCCCAGCGCCCCCTGTGGGACCTTCGCCCCGCCCCCGCCGCCCGGGGTCTCCGCGCCTCCGTACCTTTGAAGTGCAGCACGAAGCCCTGACCCAGGCCCGGGCTGGGGGGCCCGGGGGGCGCCTGGAACTGCAGCGTGAGGTCGGGCCCGGAGGAGAGGAGGCGGCGGCGCGGCTGAGGCCCCCGAAGCTGGGCCAGGACGCGGGCGCTGGGCCCGTCGCCGTCGAACAGGGTCAGCACGTCCCCTTCGCGCACGTTCAAACTGCGGGCGGGGCGCAGGGTGAGGCAGCGCCCCCATCGGCCATCCCGACTCTGCCCCGCCCGCCAGGGTCCCGTTTTAACCCATCTTGAGTTTCTCGTCTTTCTAACCCACTCCTCCTTCCCCCAACTGCCTCAGTCCTGCGGAGGGTCCCTCCGCTCCCCAAGGTCCAGCCCTTTGTATTGCTCGCTGTCCCACTCCCCAGTCCCTCCTTCATCTCCTCGGGAAGCCCCCGGCTCTGACCAATCAGACTTCACCATCCAGTACACGACCAGGTCCGCCTTCCTACCTGCTTTTGGCCACACCCACTTCTGGTTGTGTCCAGTCACGTGACCGCCTCCTACCCAGGGCGCCCCCCCCCCGAGTTCTCCCTGCACCCACGCCCACCTGGGATGTTGGTGATGATCCAACGCTTTGGGCCTTGGGTTCCCCTGGCAGCCGCTTCAGGGGCAGCCTCAGAAGCCCCGGGGTGACGGCCTCCAGGCCAGACCCCTCCCTCTCAGTAGCCCCACCCCCACCCCCGCATTATCGCTCTACTTGTCCAAGGTCGCCTGGCTACTGCGTGATTTGCACCGATCGTTCCCACCCCATCCTGGTTTAATGACCGAACTGCATATCCAGCGAACCTCTGTGGACCCAGGCTGGAAAGCGGTCCTATCCCACATCCACCCACTCCCGCACCTCACCCTGCGTGCGGCCCAGACATACATCTCCACCTGCAGCAAGATGCGTTTCTCTTCCTGGACATGCAGGCCCCACACGCAGTCCTGGCCCGGGCTGTAGCTCTGGGGCCAGTCGGGAGAGAGGACTACACCAGCGGGCTCAGACAGCTCCCCACCACACATGGCTAGGGAAGAAGCAGTGTCTGGTTTAGGCCCCTCACCACAGTTCTCACCAGCACCCCCTCCTTTTTTTAACATTTTAAAAAATATTGAGTCAGATTTTCACTGAATTTCTTTCTTTTTTTTTTTTTTTTTGGTACCGAGTATCGAACTCGGGTCCTTGCGCTTGTGCAGCAGGTGGTGAAACCACTGAGCTAAATCCCCGGCCCCTCCCTAAATTTCTAACTTGCAGGCTGAGTTAGAACTTTCAATCCTCCTGCCTCAGCCTCCCAAAGGGCTGGGGATTACAGGCGTGTGTCACCACGTGATTCTTGCCACATCTAGGTCTTGTGCCCAATCCCTTGCCCTATTCTTTTTGGGGGGGGGGGCGGACCGGGGATCAAACTCAGGTCCTTGCGCTTCAAGTGGCAAAACCACTGAGCTAAATCCCTGGGCCCCTTGCCCTATTCCTAATTAACCCCACCCTCTCTCCACTTTACCTGCCCAATCCAGTTTAGCCCAACTCCAGTTCTAGCTCTTGAAGATATTCAGATTTGTGACCTCTGAATTCGGTAAAATGCCCGAGTATTATTTGACTAAGAAAACAGTCCCTGAATGGACAGGGTCTGCCCACAGCCTGGGTCTCTGAGGTGTGCATGTCGGTCTCCCGCAATGGCCTTGCTGGGGTTGGGGGGTGATGGACAGTCTGCAGGCTGCCAGATGCATGGGGTGTCAGGCTCACCCTTGCAGGCTGGCTCTGTGTCATTCCAATGGGGTTCTGTTGGATCCACACATTCGATGGCGTTCGGGGGCCCTGGGGGCTCCAGAGCATATCCTGGGAGGCATGAGAAGGTGGCCAGGGCCCCTGGGCGGTACTCGGGGTCTGTGGTCGTGACATTGCCATGTGCCAGGAAAGGAGCAAAGCAGCGATCCTCTTCAAAGGCTAGGGAAGAATCAGGCACAGAAAGGGAAATAAGCCTCTCAGATGGGGCTGGGGCTGAATTCAGGTGTTGTTTGGGCACACCCTGAGGATTTAAAGACACAGTGCCCTTGAGCTTAGCTTTCATTCTCATTTGTCAAAAACCTGAACACTCCTCACTCACACACTTCTGTTACCCTGCTGGCCCCTGAGGGGAACCCTAGGCTGGTCCAGCCCTAGCCACAATGGTGAGAGGATCCTCAGACACAAAGCCCAGGGTCACCTAGCAGGCAGTGGCAGAACCAGGCGTCCCAACCAGATGGTCAGTTCCCAGCCATAGACAGACATGCTGTGGAGACTGTGCAGTGGAGCCTCGGAGAGCTGGTTTGCGTAGTGAGTTCCCTCCTCCCAATAACAGTTGGATCCTGATAATCCATGCTGTTGCTAGAATGCAAAACTGCAGCCAGTGCAAAAGCTGCTCAGTTTTTACTTTGGACCCAGTCAGCAAAAATGAATATTGGAGGGCCGGGGATTTAGCTCAGTGGTTTCGCCACCTCCTGTGCAAGTGCAGGGACCTGAGTTCGATCCCCGGTACCCCCCGCCAAAGTAAATAAATAAATAAATAAATAAATAAATAAATAAAATAAAGATATTACTAGTCTAAAAAAAAACAATGAATATTGGTGGAGCATTTTAGTTTCTGTCCACCTGAATGCATCTTAGCTGCAAAACTACCTCTGAGGTGCGACTTCAGGGCCTGTGATGCAGGGGAGAAGCCTGCACTCCCAGAGCAGTGGAGGCAGCATCACAGCTGGGGGCGGGATCCTCCCCAGAGGCAGTGAGCTTTGCTCTGTAGCACTGTATTTCTGCAGAGCGGCTGTTTGTTACTTAGCTTGAGAAGGTGCCAGGTCCAAATCCTGCCCACCCATCAGGGCCCAGTGCCACTTCCATTTCTCCCACAAACCATAGCAGAAACCAGTTACCCTCTCTGAGGGCTTTCTTTTCTTTCTCTTTCTCCTGATACTGTCTATACAAATCCTGTACTCCAGCCACAGTGAAAGCTCACTTCTCAAACATCCCAGGCACTTCTCTACTTCTCACCTTTGTTCACACTGAGCCCTTCACTAGAGCTGTTCTCTCAGGCTCCCGCTTCTAAATCATCCTCCATCCTGTAAGGCCATGCTTAATGCTGCTTCTCCCATGAACACTAACCTGGTCCTTTCTACCTGCCCGGTACCCATTCCCCATTCTTCCAGCAAGAGGACCCCCTGTATTCCTTTGGGGGGCCGCGCCCTCCCTACATCTGGTGCTTAGGGCTCAGCTGCTGTGTGACAGATTCACCGACAGCAGCCACGGTGATTGGCCCAGACAGAGGCGCAGGACCTTAGCTGGGTCAGGGGCCTTTTCTGGCCTTGCTGCCAAGTGCTCAGGAAACACATGTGCTTTCCCGCTCCCCAGTGGAGTCACTGTGTTGCTGTGTGTAAGTCTGCAGCCAGGCCCATCACATGGGGAAGCCTGCTAGGGAAGGAAGCCAGCACTCCAGAAAGAACAGCAGGACTGAGATACCTGGTCCCCAGCTGGGGACCCAGATCCAACCATACAAGGGGTAATCAAAATATATGGTGAATGTTTAAATTAAAAGACATTGCCAAAAAAAAAAAAAGACATTGCCATTAGCCGGGCATGGTGGTGCACGCCTGTAATCCCACCACTCAGGAGGCTGAGGCAGGAGGATCACTGTGAGTTGGAGGCCAGCCTGGGCTACATAGTGAGCTCAAGGATAGCCTGTACTACAGAGCAAGACCCTGTCTCAAAACATAAAAAAATAAAAAGACATCGCCATTAATCCCCCTAAATATCCCCCTACCTTCAAGCACACTTATCCCATCATTCTTATCATTTTGTGAAGCAGTTGTGGAGTCCTCATTTGTGTCTTTATGAGGTGTGAAAAAAATATAGTGAATGCTTCTGCCAAGTGCCATCCAACAGAAAGGCAGCTCATCCACCTCACTCACCAGACCTGGCAATGTGACTTCTGGCTCTTCCCTCAAATCAAAATGAGCACTAAAGGCAAATCTTTTGAATGGATTCAGGACATCAAAGCAGCCACGGGAGCACAACTAAAGAAACTCATGAAAGAGGACTTCCGGAACTGCATCAGAAAGTGGCAAGAATGTTGAGATAAGTATGTTCAAAATGAGAGGGAGTATTTTGAGGGGAATTAGAGGCCATGTGTTTTTTACTGTAATAAATTTTTTAAAATGTTTTAAACATTCACAATATTTTTCAACCATACCTCGTACATGAAGCTTAGTTAGAAATGGCAGTCACGGAGTGAAAAGGGTCCGTAAGCAGTGATCTCTGTAGTTTTGGGGTGGAGAAGGAAGTCAGATTTGGGAGAGCCAACCACGGAGCCAGCAGGAGGGCAGGACTCACTCGTGAATGTGTCTGCCCAGGGAGAGGCCTGGGTGGGGCCCAGAGGGGAAGTGGGTGGGCTACCTTCAAATCGGAGGCTGAGCAGCAGGGGGTTGGCAGGCGTCTCCGAGAGCAGCTCCACATAGAGGGACTGGGCGTCACTGAGGAGGCCGCGCTCTGGGACATCGTCCATGTCGGAGTCATAGATCACAGGGGACAGGGGGCTGCCCCCTGAGCGAACCATCAGCCTGCAACGGACAGAGGATGACAGGAGCTGCTTCCCCGCCAAAGCTGCCTTGCCTCTGGCTGCTTTCCTCACTGATCTTTGTAGCTCTCACTAGCAAACATTACCATATAGGGTGCATTCTTCTTCCCCCTTGCACATTTTATCTCGTTAGGTTTTCACAGGTGCTCTCGAGTCAGACACCATTATTATCCCTCACTTTATGGATGAAGACAGTGAGGTATAGAAAGATGAAGCATCCTAAGATCATAGAGCAAGTAGTGGCAGAGCTGGATTACCAGGTTGTTAGGTAAAAATGATGATGATGATGATAAAAGGGAACCAACAACAGGAAAATAACATGACAAAGATAAGTCAGTACATATCAGTTATAGCGATCTGTGTAAATGGTCTCAATTCACCAATCAACAGAAACAGACTGGTAGAATGGATCAAGAAGCGAGATCCAACAATATGCTGCATACAAGAAACACAATTCAAAAGCAAATTCATAGACTGAAAGTCAAAGGGTGGAAAACAATACTCTATGTGACAGAAACCCAGAAAAAAGCAGGGGTAGCTATTCTATTTGCAGACAAAGTGAATTTCAAGCCAAGATTAATTAAGAGAGACAAAGAAGGTCACTATGTCCCTGTAAAGGGAACAATCCAAAAGAAAGAGATAATCATAAATATATATACACCAAGTATCACTGCACCCAATTATATAAAACATATTAGTGGACATGAAAAATCAAATAAGGATTAATACAATTGTAATGAGAGACCTCAATACCCCACTGTCACAAATAGGTCAACTAGACAAAAAAAATCAACAAAGAAATATCAGAACTGTTTTGTTTTGTTTTTTGGGTACCGGGGATCAAACTCATGTCCTCGCGCTTACGCAGCAGGTGGTGAAACCACTGAGCTAAATCCCCGGCCCGAAATATCAGAACTGAACCAAACTTTTTTTTGGTTTTTTTTTTTTTGTACCAGGGATCGAACTCGGGTCCTTCTCTTTGCAAGGCAGGCGGCGGAACCACTGAGCTAAATCCCCAGCCCCTGAACCAAACTTTTGAACAAATGGACATAGTAGATGTCTACAGAGAGTTCCACCCCACAACATCAGAACACACATTCTTCTCAGCTGCACATGGGACGTTCTCCAAAATGGACCACATACTAGCTCAGAGAGCAGGCTTCAGTAAATGCAAAGGAATTAAAATTATCTCAAGCATATTATGAAACCATAGTGCAATGAAACTGGAAATCTATGGCAAAAGAAACCACAAGAACTTCATAAATACATGGAAATTAAATAACACCCTCCTGAACAACCAATGGGTCACTTATGAAATTAAAGAAGAAATTAGACAGTTTCTACAGTTAAATGATAATGCAAATACAACATACCAGAACTGATGGGATGCAATGAGAGCAGTCATTATAAGGGAAATTTATAATGGTGAATTCCCCTATCAGAAAAACAGAGTGAGCTCAAATAACCTAATGTTGAACCTCAAGCTTTTAGAAGAAGAAGAGCAACTCAAGCCCAAAGCTCGTACAAGGGAAGGAAATGACAAAGATCAGAGCAGAAATTGATGCAGTGGAGACTAAGAGAACAGTACAGAGAATCAATGAATCAAAGAGTTGGTTCTTTGAAAGATTAAATAAAATTGACAAACCCTTAGCCAACCCTATCAAAAAAGGAAAGAAAAGACTCAAATCCATGCAATTAGGAACAGGGTGAAATCACAACAGATCCTGCAGAAATCCAGAAGATCATCAGTGGCTATTTTGAGAACCTGTACTCTAATAAGACGGAAAACAAAAAGGAAACAGACAGATTCCTAGGTACAGATGAATTACCAAAGCTGAATGAAGAAGATACAGAAATTCTAAATAAGCCAATATCAGCCAATGAAATTGAAGATGTCATTAAAAAACCTACCAGCAAAGATGATGATGATGATGATGACAGCAAACCTTTCTGTAGCAATTATGTCCTGGGCATTATTTCAAGTACTTTACATGTTTTAATGCATTTATTAATTATGCATTTAGAGAGGTATGTTATCTCCACTCTACAGATGGGAAAACTGAGGCAGGGAGCTCCTGATTCATCTAAGACTGCACAGTTACATTCCTTAGAGGGTTAGGACTAGACTGCGACACACATCCCAGCAGAGCTCCCTTGCAGGTCTGTCTCACCACTGCACCTGAGGCCCAGACTCACCGGTCATTGTCCTCGTCCAGCGAGACCCTCTCAAAGTGCAGGTGTAGCCGGCGTCCCTCAGCGGCTTCAATGACCCAACGACAGGTGAGATTGGGCCCCACCGCTCCCCCGGGCTCAGGGGACACGATCCGGCCCAGGGTAGCATTGTGGATGGTGCCTCCACAGGATGCTGCGGGCAGAGGACAGCAGATGAAGGCAGCTCGAGTGCAGCCGCATCTTCAACCCGGACTGGCCCAGGGATGGCCTCTGCTCCATGCTCACCTCGGGGACAGGACCTTCCCCAGCCCACACCCAGGAAGGGAGCCAGCCCTGAGAAGGGCCCCCAGGAGGGACGCCCCCAGGTGGAGGTTCTGCTCTAACAGAGACCCTGGGTGGGGACACCCTGGGCCGGGGTTAGGGGCCCCTGGGAACCCTCTGATAGGAAAGCTTCATGGTGGGATTCCGAGTGAAGACACTGTAGGAGGGGAGATTCACTGGACAGACTTGTTAGGATACAGGACCCTCAGTTATGAACCCTGAAAACAGTCTCCTCTGAGATGACAGACCCCTAGGTGGGGTAGCCCAAAACAGAGGCTGCCATGGGTAGAGACCCGAGGATGGGGCCTCTTCAGAATAAAACCATATTCAGGATGGCTTTCCCCAGAAATGGAGACCCCCCAAGGCAGGACCCCAATGAGGTTCCTAGGACAGAAGCCCCCAGCCGTGGCAGGAGACTTACCCACGCAGCTGGGGGGCTCACTGCTCCAGGCCGGCCGGGTGCCATTGAGGCAGATGAGCGTCTCCTCACCCTGCAGCTGGTAGCCTGAGTCACAGTGGAAGGCGGTGGTGCCCCCGGGGTGCAGGTCTGTCACACGCACGTCCCCGTGGGCCGGCCGGGGTGGGAAGCCGCAGCTCAGGAGGTAGGCTGGACCGCAGGGCGGGCGGAGGGGACATTCAAGTCAATGCCAGTCCCGTGTCAACCCTCCTCCCCCACACGCTCCTCATGCTCCTCACGCAGCTCGCTGTCTCTCGAGGAGGAAATTTGCACACCCATCCTCTCCTCTCGTCTTTGTAAGTTACCCAGTTTGGCTCCTGTTTATAGATGAGATAACTGAGGCTCAAAGAAATTATTCTGGACCTAGTCCTCAGTGGCCATAGGACCTTGGGCCAATCAGTTGACTCCCCTGAACTCCATCAAGCTCTGATAACAGGCCATAGTATTTGCAGTGTGTGTCCAACTTCCCAAGTGAGTCCGTGGAGTGCATTTGAGGCAGGCAGAGAAAGGCAGGTGTGGAAACAGGTTCCACGTTACTCAGCGACTCAGCATTTCCTCTGAGACTTCCACAGAGGACCACTACTTTCAGCTTTCAGTCAGGCCAGCCACATAAAGCTGCATCAGAAACTGATTATTTTGTCACTGAAGACATTAACATTCAGTGTTCCCTAAATGAATCCCCTAGTGAAAATGAAGTGCTGGGAAAAACTTTGCGTTCATTGAGAAACTGCTTTGTCTTCTTGCAGTGAGAACTGTGTAACCTCCCTTTTTGCACCGGCTGTCAGGTAGCTCGGAATCAGATTAAAACTTGTCCCAAGCAACAATACCCTGTCCATTGACATTCCTTTTTTAAAAACTCAAATAACCATTCCCTAGAAAAGCTCTGAACTTGATCCTGACAGGACCTGGCGGAGTTCATCAAGAAGAGCTTCCTCAGGGCCGGGGATTTAGCTCAGTGGTTTCGCCGCCTGCTGTGCAAGTGCAAGGACCTGAGGTCGATCCCCGGTACCAAAAAAAAAAAAAGAGCTTCTTGGATTCCAGCCAACCTGGCTTCCACATCTGCGCCAACCTATTGCTCACCAGGGTTGACTCAGCTGATCTGGCCGGCTGGGTGGGTGTCCCTTTCCTGCCTAGGCACTCCCCGCATGTCCTTCCCGGTGGAAGAGAAGCCTCCCTGAGGAAGAGGACCCGCTTTGGTCAAGGGCACACCCGCTGCGGTGCTCCCCTGCCAGAACCTCCAAACCCCGCACAGGAGGGCAGGCTCTGGCCGGCAGAGGGTGTGGAGACAGCAGCTTGCCCAGGTTTATTGCCCTTGGATCTGCCATCTGCAGCGACTCTGTAAGAGCTGCTTTCCTCCAGATTTCAAAATTCAACAAGCATTTCCTTGGCTGGGCTATTGGGACAGAGGGAATAAGGACCCAGGCCTTGTTGTTCAGGGTTCTACAGTCTGCAGACGGGTACGGAAACAACCTTCTGGAAGTTTCTAGTGCTTTCAGTAAATGTTAACCCCTGTGTTGGCCCTCCGTGGTCAAAGAAATCAAGTCTGAGTGCTTTTAGCTTGACAGTTAAACTCCTTTCACAGCTGGGGTCAGCCCAGCACTTTAGTGGTCTACATCTGAGACCTATATATTCTATGCTGTTTTGTGGCTCCTTTTACTGTCTCTCCTCGCTCTATGTGTACATATATATATATATTTTACATCCAGATCTGTATCTGTAAGGGCCTTCTGAGCTCTATCTCATCCTTCAAAGAGTAACTGAAATCCTACCCCTTCCAGGAAGCCTACCTGACCCTGCTGTCTCCAATACTTAATTGTTCTCTTACCTATACACAATTTTCTCTATTTTTTTGAGACAAGGTGTTGCTAAGTTTGCCCAGACTGGGCTAGAGCTTGCAATCCTCCTGCCTTTGCCTCCTGAGTGCTGGGATTGCAGGCAGGTGCCACCATGTGTATATGTTCACATGCATAACTTTGCCATCACAATAACCACTGTCTCTTGTCACTGTGAGACTTAAAAAAGACTTGTTTATCTTATCTTGTAAAAGCTTAAAGGGGCTGGGGATGTAGCTCAGTGGCACTGAGCCTCCCTGGCAAGCGCAAGGTCCTGAGTTCATTCTTGGGTACCAAAAATAAATAAATAAATAAAAATAAAAGCTTAGGCTGGCTGACCAATTTGTTTTTTGGGGCTTTTTTTTTGGTACCAGGGACTGAACCTGGGACCTTGCGCTTGCAAGGCAGGCACCGGAACCACTGAGCTAAATCCCCAGCCTTCAATTTGGAGACAGTCTGGCCTGAGTTCTACTTCTAGCCCCACAACTTATTTGCTGTATGACTGAGCAGGTGACTTCCCCACTGAGACATTGCCCTCATTAATGGCAATTATTCCTATCCACCAGGGCTAGCCTGAAGATTAAATAAGAGACACTCAAAGCAGCCGGTACACAGAGGTGCTGAGAACATGTTTGTCGCTTGCCCCACAAGAGTGGAGGGGGGACTTGGGGATCTGGTTTCCCACTCCCTGATGAGTTGCAGGTGGCTGAGAAATCCACATGACCTTGGATGAAGCTGACCACAGCCGGTGGCACTGGGAGAGGTAGGAGGGTTGGAGGAGACTTTGCATGTGGGCAAGTTTGCTGAGCCTAGGGGAGGGCTGGCAAAAGCCTGGCCTTTCAGAGAAGCTAATGAGGCTGTGCTGGGACAGCAGCTCCAGGGAGCACAGGGTGGGAAGGGCTGAGACAGGGCTTCAGTCCCAACGGAGCCTGGAGGAGCTGCAGGGCAGGGAAAACCAAGGCAGATAATGAAGGCCAATTGCTGCAATGACCTGGCTTCCCCAAATGTTCCACTTAGCCTATGAGTCCTATTTTCAATGCCTGAGGGAAATGACTGCTTAAAGGAGCCAGCAGGGAATCCATTCTTGTAACATCTGAAGTCCAGTCCTCAGCTCTGCACCCTCCAGGCCTCTTGTTCCCCACAAGTACATGCTCCAGCTTGCTGGCCTCCTCACCAGGGCTTCTACCTTGCCCGATGAGGCTCCAGGAAGACCCCGAGCGCAGGCCCAGGAAAGGGTGGGCAGGACTCAAGGCACGAGCTGTGTCCTGGACAAGATGCGCAGGGCATCTGGGGCACCGGGCTCCCACGGCGGCCAGGGTGCCCGAAGCCAGGTGAAGCCCTAACGTGACAGGAAGGGGACACTGCCCAGCACGCAGGCTCCTGTTTCCAAGGAGCACATGGAGTTGCCTGGATTGGGGACACTGGCTGAGCCTCGTGCACACGTGTGTGCTAGAACATACACTTGAACTGTGGGGAGTTTCCCGTGCACACAGGTTAGCACGCATGTGCATGTGCGAGCATTGCTTATGGCTGGGTGCTCATGAATGCAGTCAGCTCCTCCCTTCCTTGTCCCCAGAAGTCAAAAGGATCTTTCTAGGTGACCAATCTGAGCTGTCAAAGGTCTCCCTCAAACCTGCAGGTTAAAATAGTCTGAAGGGGTAAGGCCCCTTATGACCCAAGTCCAACCTGCCTCCCAGCCAGGCCTCTTAGGGCCTTTCTCCCCCATCACCTTCTGTACTTTGACTGTAACAGAAATGATTGATATTTCTGAGCTCTTACTGTGTACCAGACACTGTTTTAAGCACTTGTGTATTAACTCATGTGATCTTCCTAAGTGTATCATGCAGTATTATGGTTATGATTAGATACTGGGGATTAAACCCAGGGCCTTTACACTGTGCTACATCCCCAGCATTTTTTATTTTTTGTTTTGAGACAGGGTCTTGCTACCCACCCCAGGGTGGGCCCAAATTTCTGATCCTCTTGCCTCAACCTCCCTGAGGGCTGGAATTAGAGGTGTTGGCAACCATGCCCAGCTTGATCCCTATTTTTCTTACTTTTGTTTGTTTTTGGTACTGGGGATCGAACTCAGGACCTTGTGGTGAGGCAGGCTTGGTGCCACTGAGCTAAATCCCCAGCCCATTTTTTTTTGTTTCTTTTGTTTTGTTACTGGGGATCGAACTTGGGTCCTCGCATTTTTTTGGTTTTTTGAGGTAGGGTCTTCACTGAGTGCTGGGATTACAGGCGTGCACCACCACACCTTGCCCTGTTTTTCAGATGAGATCATGAAGCTCATAAAAGTTAAGTAAATTGTCCCCGGTCACACAGCCAGGTCAATTCTATCTTCATGTTGAATCACTCCTCTCTGGGACTGACATTTTCTTCCTCTGCGGGACTTGGAATGTGCTTTTCCATCCATCTGCTCAGCTGCTTCCCTCCTTTTCTCCCTCCCAACCTGCTCTCATCCCTTGGGTCTCAGCTTTGTCTTCACCTCCCCCAAGAAGGCATCCCCATAGTCTTTAGAAAAAATTTAGTTCCCTTTTCATATTTGATCCTCCTGCCTGTGTCTCCTCCATTACAGCCCTTAACTCAGTGACCTGTAACCATCCTGATTCCTCGTCTGTCTCCACCCACATTCTGAGCTCCTTGGAGTCGGATTAATGCTTGGGTCATTGGTTCCTCTCCTCAGGGCTAACAACAAGGTTTGGCATAAAGCAATCGCTCAGAATTTGTTGAGTTGAACGGATGAATTGCCACTTGGATATGTGCACACTCATAGTGTGTGAGATAAGTGTGCATCAGTCTCTTCTGAGGGTCCCGCTCCCCAGGACCCCATTAAGGAGGAACGGTCCCCACTGCACTCTGCTTGGAAGGCCCCAGAAATGTCCCTTGTGCCCAGTGTGGCCCAGCCCTTCCCAGCTCCCTCAGAATTCTCACCCTGGTAGTGGATCCTGAAGCCACCTCCCCTTGGGGCCCGAGGGCTCTGGAAGTGCAGAAGCAGCCGGTTGGTTGGGCTCCGAAGGACCTGTCCTTCTCCCAGCATGGAGGAGTTGGCTAGGAGTCGGGGGGCCAGGCCTGGGGATCCCCCACCAGCCAGCACAAGGAGCTCTTCCTCCTGAGACAGGTTCAGTGTCTGCACCTGAAGAAGCCAGACACAGGCCAGGGCAAATCAGCTGGGGGAAAGACGGTTCCCGGGCCTGCCCTCCGCCTTCCTTTCTCCTCTCTGTCGTGGCCCTCAAACCACAGGCACACTGCCCGCGTTGTGGAACCCTTGGAGAGCTTTCAGGATCATCTGAGTCAGAAGACAGGCCCACGTGAGTTAGGAAACAAACTCTGACCCCGGCCAAAGCTGTGCACACTGGACGGGCCCACAGGAAAGGGTTGGGGAGCTGTAGTCTCGAGCTTCGGTCCAGTTACCTGGATCTCAATGCCATAGCCAGGGTAGACGTGGATGCTGTAGGTGCAGTCCAGGAGCCCCGAAGTGCGGCCGCTGGGGCTGCTCAAATCCGGGGACTCCACGAACCCCTCGCCCTCAGAGATGTTGTTGTTACACAGAACTGGAGAGATAAGCAGCTGGGGCTGAGAAAGGCCCTGTGCTCGCGCCCTCCACTCCAGGCAGCCCCAGGTCCTCATCTGCCTTCTGAAGACCCTCGCCATCTTCATCCGGTCCCCCGCCCGCCTGTGCTGAGGCCCCTGCCCAACTGCATTACAGACAGAAGGGCGCCGCCTGGCCTGCAGGAAGGGCGCGGGCTGGGGCAGCTCCTCCGCTTCCGCACCAGAGCGCCGCCCCCCGCCCCGCCGCACCTTCCTCGCCCGCGTCTGCGCTGCTCCAGGACAGCGCCCCCTTCCCATGGCCGCACCTGGGCTGGTCGCTGTGGTGGTGACAGTCGTCGTGGTGATGATGGTGGTCGTGGTCTCCTCCTCTGCCCCCTCGGGACCGAGGGGCGGCACTGGGGAGGCGTGGCCGGGAGGGGGCGTGGCCGTGCTGCCCGGGGGCGGGGTCAGCAGCTCCGGCGCCGTGGGTCCGGACCCCCGGGCCCCTTGCGGGGTTACAGCTGTGGTCAGAGGCCCTGTTCCTGGCTCAGTGGCTCGGGGCAGGGAGGGTGCTGCGAGAGTCTGGCCGGCTGGAGGGGTGGCTAGAGTGGGGTCTGGCTCAGCTCCTGGCGAGTGCAAGGGAAGTTAGGGAAAGGCTTTGGCGGGCGGGGGTGGGGAGCGGGGTGGAGGGAAACGGAGGATTCCTCCACCCCACCCTCCTTACTAGGCGAAAGCCCCCATCTTTCCCTCAGCCTCCAGCGCTCCGCCAGCTCCCACACTTGCGCAGCCTGACCCCCTTCCCGAGCCTCCCCAGGCCCCCCACCCCCGCAGCGCCCCGAGAGCCCCTGCCTCCCACTAGACCCGGGTCTCTCTGGAAAGAGGCCTCTGGAGCTCTTCCTCTCTGCTTACTATTCTTCCTGCTCTCTGATTTTATGACTCCAGATCTACTAGACTCTGCCAGTTTCTGAATTTTACACTCTCTCTGTCCCCGCCATTTCTCGACTCTAGCTCTCTGAATCCTCATCGATCTCTATTTTCCTCTGGCTGTCCCGAGTCGTTCTGTCCGTACTTCTGTCCTGCCTTGCCCGATGCTGACTCTCCAGTTGTCTCCCTCTGGATTTCCTGGCCTCGGGTGGGGTAGGGAGTCTTGCTCCCTTCTGCAGTTTCTCTCTGCTCCTTCTCCGGGCCTGGCTCCTCTCTCCTTTCTCACCACCTCCATGCCAGTCCAGCCACTGTGGGGCCTTACCCGGCAAGTAGCCCATCTCTGGGCCCTTCCTCAGCAGGGCCCCATGGAGCAACTCGGCCAGGGCCTCAGAGGCCACCGTGGGGCTCTCACTTCCAGGCTCCGGCAATGCCTCCTCCTCCTTCAGGGGCAGACCTAGGAGGAGAGGTTCAGTGAGCCGATCCCCACATCCCCTCCTTCTGCAGAGAGCTTCGCTCTGCACCGGCCGGGCCTACAGGGCGGCGAGTGTCCTAGACTGGGCGGAAACCCAAGACGAGAGGCGATCTCTCAGCGGTCCGGACCCCCTCCCCGCCCCCCGGTGTGGGCCTTTCAGTAAGGACCTAGCTCTTAGGAACCTCGGACAGCGCCAGCGGGGAGCAGCCCTCCTTCAACCCTCAGCGGGGCTCTCAAGACCTGGAGCTCTGCAGAGGGAGGGTCTGGCAGCGCCTCCCAGCCCTGCCTCTGCAGCGCCCCGCTTTCTCTCACTGGGTTTCGTCTCTGCAGTGTAGCTGCCCCCCGCCCCCCGTCTCCGTCGCCAGAGCCTGGCTGGGGGTCAGAGGGCAGTGAGAGGCTGAAATCTGCTCTCTGAGACTGGCTCTGTTCATTTGTCTTTGTCCATATGTCCAAGAGCATTTGTGTGCCGTGCTGCATCTCTCCAGCACCTCCATCTTCCACCCGGGTACCTAGCATGCTCTGCCGCCTCTGCAGACACCCCCAACTTCCCCAGCCCTTCTTCCTGGATTTAACTCCTAAGGTGCTGCTTAATTCCCCCGTTCGTTCGTTCCTTTCCCTCCTTCTCAACATCAGGGGCTGAGGGCCCTAGGCACACACGGAGAGACCTTTCGGTCCCCTTCGCGGTCAGCCGCGCCCCTCCCCCCAGCTCAGAAGGGCCAGGCTGTTGGGAGGAAGAAGGTAGAGGACCCCGTGGGGCCCTTCTGAGGCCACCCCGACACCCTCACGTCCTTACCCTGAATCCAGGGACAGCTCAGCAGAATTAGGAACAGCAGCTGGGGAGGCGGCGGGTGCTGGGCCTTGGGAGTCCCCATGGCGACTCACCCCGATCTCGGTCCTCTGTGCCTCTCCTAAATAATCTAGTGGCCACTTTTCCTCCGTGTCCTTTTATTTTTCCCTTTGATTTTGCTTCCCTGCTAGGGGGTCCGTAAAAGAAGACAATTTCTCTGCCCCTTGGGATGGGGGCAGGATCGCCTGGAGTCCACCCCTCGGCTCAGTATCTGTCCTCGCTCTGGGGAGGGGGCGCGGTTCTAGCTGCAGGGGGTGGGGGCGGGAGGGCCGCAGGTTACCTCCGTCTGGGCGCCTGGGTCCACCGGGCTGGGTGGATCCCAGGTCAGGGGAGGGGGCACAGGCAGACAGCTTCCGGGCCCGAGGGTGGCGTGAGGACTGGGAGGGACCTACTGGGCTCTAGCGGGGATTGTCGGGGAGGGAAAGGGTTGCAGAACCCGGAGAGCCGAAGCTTGGGCACTAGAGCTGCGGGAGGGAGAAGCTGGAAAAGGTGTCGACCACGTCAGATCCTGGGGACGGGCGGGGGAGGGGCTGGGGTTTATCTGCGGAGGGGGCAGTGCAGATGGAGGAAGGAGGGGTGAAAGCTAGAACCGAACCCGCACTCCCGGCCCCGGAGGAGGCCCCAGCAGTCACCGGCGTTCCCGCACACCTGGGTCTGACTCCGCTCTTCCCAGGGGTGCACCCTTGGTCCCCAGTGTACCCTCAGTCGGACGCCGGATCCCGAGAGACTTTGCCTTTGGTGGAAGCTTAAGAGCGGAGCGCGCCTTCCCCTCCCCGGGAGGCGGCGTCTGCACATCTGGGAGGCGAGGGCCGGGGCTGGGAGGAGACCCCTGCTCGAGCCGCGGCCTGCCCCGCCGCGCCCGAGGCTTCGGCCCCGGGTTCCGGGCGCTCCCTTTTCAGCACCGCCGGGCGGACAGCTCCCAGCCCCGCCCCGAGCCCCGGCGGCCGGCGATTGGCCCGAGCCGCTGTCACTGAGCGGCGGCCCGCGCGGGACTGGGGCTGCTCCCGGAAAGCCCGAGGAGGCCCGGTCGACAGCCCGAGGCCCGCGGACCACCGAGCGCGGCCCCGCCCGCCGGCCTGTCCGTCAGTCAAGTCCGCCCCGGCCCCGCCCGCTTTTCGCATTGCGGGGCGGCCGGGGGTTGGCACCGCGACCCCTGCACCCCACGTGGCGCCCGGCCTTGGCTGCGAGGCGGGAGGCCGAGCGGGAGATGAGCCCCCTCCCCCGGAGCTGAGCGGCCGGGCGCGGGGTGCGGGGGGGGGGCGGCTGCGGGAAGAGTGACGTCAGGGTGAGCGGGCGGGAGGAGCCGCGGGGGGGAAGCGGGCCGGGCGGGCGGGGCGCAGGGATTGCGGTCTGAGGAAGAAGGAAAAGCAGGGAGAGACCGCGAGCGAAAGGAGGGGTGGTGGAGGGAGGACAGGGGAGAGTGGGGGCGAGGGCGTGAGGAGGGGAAGCAAGGCCGCGGGGCCGGGAGGGAGGGAGGGAGGGAAAGGCCTGGACTTTAGGAGGAAGAGGGAGTGGGAGGGGGACGCCGGCTCCGGAAGGCGGCCAGGGAGTACAAGGGGAGAGAAGGGGCCGCAGTGGGAATGTGGAAGGGAGGCGGCCCCGGGGGGAACCCGGAGGCAGCCGTAGAGAGCACAGGGGTTGAGCCGGGGGCACAAGGGAACCGGGGTCTGGAAGGTGCCCCAGGCCTCTTGGCCAGGGCCTCCCTGCCCATCGCGCTCCCCTGGCCGCTGCCCCTGGCCTCCTCCGCGATCACCGTGCTCCTTGGGGCGCTGACTCCCCTGTTCCTTTGGTACTGCTACCGCCTGGGCTCCCAAGACCTGCGGGCCCTGGGGGCTGGGACCCAGGCTGGAGGGGTCGGTGGTGAGCCCGGGGGATGCCCTGAGTCTGGCAGCTCAGGGGAGCCCGGGGAGGGCCCAGGGACAGGAGGCCTAGTGAGCCGCCGGCTTCGGGCCTACGCCAGGCGCTACTCCTGGGCTGGGATGGGGAGGCTGAGGCGGGCAGCTCTAGGCGGCCCAGGCCCGGGGGGAGGCCCAGCGGCCCCGGGCATTCAGCGCCCAGGCCTGCTGTTCCTACCAGACCTGCCTTCGGCTCCCTTTGTGCCCCGCGATGCCCAGCGGCATGACGTGGAGCTCCTGGAGAGCAGCTTCCCTGCCATCCTGCGGGACTTCGGGGCTGTGAGCCGGGACTTCTCAGGGACGGCCCCTCTGCCTCGGGGCTGGTCCCCGGCCCTGGCTCCTGGGTGCTACCAGCTCCTGCTGTACCAGGCAGGCCGGTGCCAACCCAGCAATTGCCGCCGGTGCCCAGGGGCCTACCGGGCCCTGAGGGGGCTGCGTAGCTTCATGAGCGCCAACACCTTTGGCAACGCAGGCTTCTCTGTGCTCCTGCCTGGGGCCCGGCTGGAGAGCCGCTGTGGGCCCACCAACGCCCGCGTCAGATGCCATCTGGGTGAGTTCCCTGCCTGCACACAACCTCCTCGCCCCACACTCCCCCTAGATCCTCTTCTCACCACCAGATGTTTCTACGCTACTGTTCTCATCATGCCCCTCTTCTTGGAAATCCGTGATTCCCTGTTGTCCACAGCAGCACTTCCCAAGCTCCACTATTGTAAACATTACCCTAAGTTATGCCGCAGTTACTGACCTTCCGTGCTACAGTACGTCAAGTTGACTCTCTTTGGGTTTGCGTATTGAAAAGGAATCTTTATAGAACTGTAAGTGATATCATTATTACTAGCTCTAATTTGAAAGTACTCAGGGCCTGGGATTTAGCTCAGTGGCACCACACCTACCTCAAAAACGAAAGGTCCTGAGTTCATTTCCAATACAAAAAAAAAAAGTACTTACAAAATTAAACTAGGTGTGGTGGCCCACACCTGTAATCCCAACACTCTGGGAGGCTGATGCAGAACTGTAAATTTGAGCCTAGCCAATTTAATTCAGGGCCTGAGGTAGACTGAGCTAGACACACGTGCTTGGATAACAGCCACCATGTCAGGAAGGAGCACACTCCCTCGGACAACCAAGACTTTGCTCTTGCCTCAAGTTCTTTCTTTTTGGTACCGGGGATTGAACTCAGGTCCTTGTGCTTGTGCAGGTGGTGAAACCGCTGAGCTAAAACCCTCGCCCCTAGCCAATTTTTTGGGGGGGAGGTACCGGGGATTGAACTCGGGACCTTGTGCTTGCAAGGGAGGCAGTGGCACCACTGAGCCAAATCCCTGGCCTCTGAGCCTAGCCAATGTAAAGATTCAGCAACACCCCGTCTCACAAATGAAGGCTAAAAAGGGTCTGGGGATGTAACTCAGTGTGAAGGCCCTGAGTTCAGTCCCCAGTACAACAACAAAAAAAGGAAGACAAATATTTTAGCCAACTCTGCAAGTCACTCCAGGCCTGAAACCTATGCTTTCCTCATCGGAAAGGTAATGCTGTTAGTGGGGTGCTGATGTTCCAGGAACACCAAACAGGTTTCCTTTGCGATGTTTTAAAGATTGAAAGGAAATGGAAATCGATTTTGATTGTTATTGTCATGACCTTGATTCACCCAAAATCATCTGTGCTGCCAGTTGGATGTCTTACACTTCAGGGCACATGGGCCTCAGGATCAAGGCCAGACTTTTAGCCGCTTCCCTCCCACTGTACTTTCCTGAAGGCTCTCTGGCTAATCCCAGCCACTGCTACTGGGCTGATCTTTCAACCTAGAATGACTTCTCCCTTCATCACTAACTGTGAAACTACTCAGCCCTCACACCTCCTCCTGGGATGCCCTCCTGTTCCCTGGCTTTAGAGACAGCTGCTCAGTGTTCTTATCACACTGCACCATGTTGTCCTTGGGCCAGCACGGAGTCCTCAGTGGTACCTTGTGGGGAGCCAGCACCCAGCATGTAGTAGGATCTTGATGTGAATTGTGAGGAAGCCCAAGGGGAGAAGCATTTTGCTCCTGGAAGCCTCCTTTCCAGAACAATGGACTGCACTTTGCACAGCAGCACCTCCCCATCCCAGTGCTCTATGGTGACTGAGCTGTCACCTTCCAGAGGAAGCCCTGTCTCTAGGGCCCTTATCTGCTGGCTGAACAGTGCCCCCCTCTCTTCCGCAGGCCTGAAGATCCCACGGGGCTGTGAGCTGGTGGTTGGGGGAGAGCCCCAGTGCTGGGCCGAGGGACACTGCCTCCTGGTGGACGACTCCTTCCTGCACACAGTGGCTCACAATGGTAATGGGGCCCGTCTGGCTGGGCTGGGGGTGTAGGACCAAACCGGGGAGTTAGAGGGCCTCAGAATCAGGTCCAGCTGACTTCCTGTCCCCATACCACCATTTTCCAGCTGCATGACCCTAAGCAAGTCACACAAATCCTCCCATCACCCATGGGGCAACCGCCATCCTTATCAAGTGAGGGAACAGAAGTCTGCATCAGTGTGTATAAAGTGTGTACCAGCACAGGACACTGGGCCAAGTCACCTGGGCTCCCACCCTAGCTCTTGCTTTTAGGCTTGGGCAAGGTACTTAAACCTTGTTGTGCCTTGTACACCTTGTATAAGAGGGACAACTATGGCACTACCTGTTTGTTCTGATGATTACGAACTCTTACATGTAAGGATTAGAATAAGGCCTGGTACTTATTTACTGAGTCTTGCTTTCCTCAGTGTCTTAAACACCAGCTGCTGTTTCCATCCCCCTGTGCCCTAGGCTCCCCTGAAGATGGGCCTCGAGTGGTCTTCATCGTGGACCTCTGGCATCCCAACGTGGCTGGGGCCGAGCGCCAGGCCCTTGACTTTGTCTTCACACCAGACTCATGAAGGAAGGTGTTCCCTCAGACACCTGGACCAGAGACTTGCTTCACCGGGTCAGCCTGAGCGGCAGGCAGCCAGGACCTCCTCCCCACTGTGGGCAGGGGGCTGAGGTGGGAACTGGCCAGGCAGCACTGAAATACAGACTGAATTCTCTCCTAACTCCTGACTACTTCCTTCCCTGCTACCGGCCCGAGAAGGGCTTGGGATGAGGGCTCATACCTTCTGCCATAAAACTAGTCAGGTACCTCCTTTATGCAAGGTATTTTCCTTTTCCCTCCCTGGGAGACAGGAGCAGATCCTCAACTCAAATTATTCCAATAATTTAATAGAAAATTAAAACAATAAATAATATGAAACAGATGGAGAAGATAGCTGAGCTGGTACAGGCCCAGGCCGGCCTAGGACACAGTTAAGGAAGCAGGGAGGGGAGTGCAGGCAGGAGGCAGCGCCCGCCTGAGGCAGCTTGGAACGCGGGGTGTTACTAAGGGCTGGCTCGACACTTTCCTGTGTACAATGAACTAAAGAGAGAAAGGGGGTTCTAAATCATCCTAACCAGCTGGTGAGGGGAAGTCTGCAGGGACAAGAATGGCGAGGAGGGAGCAAATGTTGGCCTTCCAAAGGGCTCTGCCTGCAGGGGCTGGAATGGGCTGTGTTAGCCATGAGTAGAAAGGGCCAAGGCGAACTGTACCATGCCACAAGGGGACAGAAGGAAGACCCACGACTTGGCCAGCAGAGCCGGGGAAAAGGTCTGGGAGAGGAAGAGAGAAGAGGGAGGGACTGGGGCTCAGAAACGGGGCAGGGAAGGCTCAAGGTCAGTCCTTGAAGACGATCTGCTGGCCATGCGGACGCTCATCATGGGTGATGTGGCGCCGGACGTGGATCCTGCGGACACGGTGCTCTCTGCTCTCCTCATCTTCCCCTCGGCCTGTCCCACCACCTCCAGCCGCGCCCCCTGTGGCCTCCAGAAGGGCTGGGTCTGGGCCCCGGGGAGTCTCGTAAATGAGGATATTGAGGGTCTCCTCGAAGATCCGGGCCTCTGGGAACTCCACCTGCAAAAGGCCAGCAACGCCCAGCTCCCACCTCCAGCCCAGGGCCGCAGCCCCCTTTCCTGGCCGCTCCTGCACTGCACACCTCCCAGCCTTGGTGGTCAGGTCCCCAGGCCTCAATGTCCTCTGCAACTTCTTTAGCTGGCAAAGTCCTGCTGCCAGGCCCAGCTCTGAACTCAGACGGCAGAAAGACGGTGGTCTGTCCTTCCCTGCCAAGTCTCTGGGTCTGTTCTTTCACTTGCCCAGTACTTATGGAGTGACTGCACTATGCCAGGAGCTGTTCTAGGAACTGGGAAGAAACCAGTGAACAGAGCAGACAGAGTGCTTGCCCTCAGCAAGTTTATATCCTAAGGGAGGACTCAGACACATGCTTAACAAAATATAAATACAGTCAGAGGACGACAAATGGTACGCAGAATAGATCAGAGACTTCAACAAGTAGTTCAGAGAAGGCCTCACCGGGAAGGTGGTATATGACCAAAGCCAGGAGAGAGCGAGAGAGAGCAGCCCAGGAGCAGCAAAGTAAGGTACCAGCTCTGGATCAGGAATGTGCTCAGCATATAGATCAGAGAGCCACAAGGAGGCCAAGGCACTGAGGCAGCGTGATGAAGAATGAGAACAGAGAGGAATGAAGTGGAAGAACTGACAGGGGCACCCCACGGAGTGGTCTCTGAAGGACATAATCAACAGCTCTTACACTGTATTCTAATTACTGGTTTGTCTTATCTCCCAACTGCAGAAGAAACCTCCAGGAAGCTGAGTCATTCGTTCATTCATCTACACATTCTAAGCATGTTTCGTAGATTAGACAAGGGCCAGGCTAGTGTTAAGGAGACAGGAAAAAAGGTACAGAGGGGCCTTCTGCTGAGGCAACCCGACCCCAACCCATAGATGACAGCAGACTGTCTCTAGCTAAGAAGGAAGCATCACTAACTTTGTGTGGACTGTTTGGGTTGAAGTCATGAGCAAAGCTGTTCCAAGGAAAAAAATGATGTTTGGCTTGATTCGTAAATTTTTTTTTTTTTTTTTTTTTTTTTTTTTTTTTTTTTTTTTTTTTTTTTTATTTTTTTTTTTTTTTTTTTTTTTTTTTTTTGGTACCGGGGATGGAACTCGGGACCTTGCACTTTCGAGGCAGGGGCTGGAACCACTAAGCTAAAACCCCGGCCCTTAAATGTTTCTATTGAACAATTATAAGGTGTAAATCAAGCATTTTTTTTCTTTTTTTTGGTACCAGGGAAGAACTCTGGTCCTTCCCCTTTTGAGTCAGGTGGCGGAACCACTGAGCTAAATACCCAGCCCCTTGAGTCGTAAACATTAAGTACGGAGCCGGGCGTGGTGGTGCACACCTGTAAGTGCTGACTTGTGAGGCTGAGGCAGGAGGATCACCATAAGCTTGAGGCCACCCTGGGGTACACGGTGAGTTCAAGGCCAGCCTGAACTACATACCAAGACCCTGTCTCCAAGAACCAAACCAACCTAAACAAAACATATAAGCTCATTAGGCAGACAGGTATGGGGAAAAAAAAAGAATTCTAAGAAGAGGGAATCGAGTGTGCATGGGTAGGGTGGGAAAGGACCCAGGCACCACGACTGGCAGGCACTGTGGCACCCGGTGTGCTCCTCCTGCTGCGCCTGCAAGGGCTGGGTGGGAAGGGCTTGCACTCTGCTCAGCTCCTCGCTGCCCAGGGTCACACTCAGTGCGGGGCAGGTGTTCAGGAAGTATCTGCGGATGACTCATGTTCACGACTCACGATCTGCAAATCCGGGGTGTTCTAAGTGGTGCTGTGGTTTTAAGAACCTATTTCTGGAAGTGGACCCTTCTGAGATTCTACACAGAAAAATGCACACACACCTCCTCAGGCTGAGGTATGGCTCGACGGTAGATCACACCCTGGATTCAATTCCCAGCATGCACAATTTTAAAAAGTAAAAGGAAAGAAAAAAGAACACTACTCTACAAGGCCCCAGCTCTGACCCCAACCCTCACCCTCCAGGAGGAGACATGGGGGACCACTTGCCCAAGTGACAGACCACGACCCCAGAATCGGCCTGACCCCCACCTGCCCGCCTAGCTGCCTCCGTCCAGGGTCCTGGTCCTGCCAGCCCCACACCCCTCCCGGCCAGGCCGGAACCCTCTGACCTTGGTCTGCTTTTTCTCCGTGGCATAGACAATGGAGGTGCAGCACACCTCGGCGATCTTGCGGCCCTGCCCATAGAAGGACCAGCAGCAGATCTCGTCCCCCAGGACATCCTTGAGGAAGAGCAGCCGCCCGTGGAAGCGCAGGGCCAGTTTGTCAAACAGCTCAATGTTCTTAAGTAGATTGTCATCTGAGGTGCTGAGGATGAGGCCCAGGTGGCTTCAGGATGACTGGCTTCCCTCCTCCGATCCCCAGGATGGGCCCCAGGTCCCCATCTGCCCCTGCCTGCAGGAGCCATGTGGCTAGGCAGCCTCGGAAGGTAAGGACCATTTCGGAGCAGGTCCCAGTCTCTGGAGCCTGCTGCCCACCTGCCATTCCAGCTCTGCCACTCACTGGGTGACAATGGGTGAGTTACTTCACCTTTGGTTTTTGGGGGGATTTTTTGGTACCGGGGATCAAACTCCGGACCTTGCACTTGTGCAGCAGCCTCCAGAGCCACTGAGCTAAACCCCTGGCCCTGCTTTTGGTGCCTGGATCTTATCTGCAAACAGAGATGACAACACCTACCTCGGACATCAGGGGTTGTGTCACTAAGGGGATTGTAGATGTGGTTTGAAAGTAACTACAGTATACCATGGGTCACAAACTTAATTTCTTCTACGATTTTGGAAAAGGTGGCCACATTTGTGTTTGTGTGGGAAAGATGGCTGCAGTCCTGTTTGTCACCCGATGCAGAGTTTGCAACAAAAACAAAATTTTGAGAAATGCTTGTTTGTGAACCAAACTGTTTGCAAACCAAAGTGTTCATGAACCGAGGCACCATTGTGCTTGCTCTAGCCATTCCTTAGTTCTTCCCCAAACTCCTACTTCCTGATGACAAAACAAGTTCAGAAGGGGGACGACCTGCCCAAGGTGCCCAGCGGGCAAGTGGCAGAGCTGGCAGGTGCATCAGGCATTTCCAGCCCATCCACATGGCTGAAGCCAGGAGCAGGGCGGGACCCCACCCCACAGTGCCAGACGTGCCCACGTGCAGAGCCCTTCGGCATCACCTGGTGTAGGAGTACTTGTTGTTACTGCGGTTGTGCAGGAGCTTCACCACGGGCTGTTGGGGGAGAGGGGAGAGGGAGGGGTCAGGCTGCAGGAAGAAGCCCTTGGCCTCCACCCCAAAGCACTCAGGGGCCTCACCTTGGAGGTGCTGGCCAGGAGCTGCTGCTCCTCACGGGGAGATGTCACCATGGGAATGAGGCACAGTGGGGACAGGTGCTCCCTTTTTTGCTGGGGAAGAAGTAGAAGGTAGTTAACAGCACAACCACAGGTCTCTCCCTCCCTCATTTAAGGCACTAGGAGCTGCCTGAGGCCCTGGGGACACAAATCCAGACTCCGCAGTGGTCTTTGAGGCTCTGTAGGACTCAAGCCCTCCATACCAGCTCCACCACTCTCTTTGCAGGCTGGGCGCCTGCTCTCAGGCCTGCCTCATTGCTGTGCACATTGGGCTGGGCTGCCCTGACCCTGGGCTGTCCCCAGCGTGGACTGCTCTTCACTCAGCTGCTTCCACAGCTGGGCCCCTGCCCACCAGGCCTCAGCTCAAATATCTCCTCACTACCCTGCCTCCAGTAGCCCCTCGACCTACTCCATTTCATCTTAAGGGTCCATTTCCTTCACCACACTTAGTTCCTGACATTTTCTAACCTTCTGTAATTTGCTTATGGCCTGTCTCTCCCTGGAGAGTAAATTCCTACTACAAAAATGCTCAGTATTTACTTCTTGAATCAATGAAGCTGGTTGGGCAGGATGACATTGTTTGAGATAGGTTACCGAATGGAGTCCACGCTGAACTCGCAATCCTTCTCATGCAGCCTCCCGAGTGCTGGGGTCACAGGCCTGCACCACCCTGCCCGGCTCCATGGGTTCTCTTCTCCGTTTTCTAGAATCTTCATGCCCAAACCCCTCTTACCTTGCCCACTCTTGGAAACTAAATGTGCAACCCTACTATGAATTCCAGAGTTCCTCTCTGAGAAACTCTTGAGGCTTAGTCTGAAGCTAACACGGAAGCGGCGGCATACGCCTGTCATCCTGGCCACTCAGAAGGCTGGGGTGGGAGGGTCAGAGAACCTCACATAAGAGTCTGGGACCAGCCTGAGCAACACGATAAAAGATTAAGATAACTATGGATGAGGGCCAGGGATGTAGCTCAGTGGTTCTGTCGCCTGCCTTGTAAGCGCAAGGACCCGAGTTCGATCCCTGGTACCAAGAAAAAAGATAAATATGGATAAATAAAAGTCCACAACCCCTTAGATCAATTTTAAAAAGAAGCACAAAGAGGAGACACTCACTCTACTAAATTTTAAAATACTCTACAGGGCCAGGGATTTAGCTCAGTGCCACTGCGCCTGCCTCGTAAGCGGAAGGTTATGAGCTTGATCCCCGGTACCAAAAAAAAAAGATACACTACAAAGCTAAAATAATGAATATACTTTGATTCTAGTGTGGAAACAAGACAAAAATGCAATAGAATACAACAGAGTACTCAGAAACAGTCCAGGGTATGAACGTGAGGACTCACAGAAAGACACCACACACAAGTGAGGGAGAAGTATGGAGTGTGTAATAGTTACCCACTGCTGTGCAACAAACTTAGCAGCTGAAATTAACAGCAACAACAACAACAACAAATTTATTGTTTCCATTTCCAGGTTCTGCAGTGGCTCAGCCAGGCGATTCTGGAATTAAAAGGGTCTACCATGACACCCAGCCCAAAATGCTGTCTTCTTAATCAGGTCCATAGTTCTTTTTGTTTTGGTACCGGGGATTGAACTTGGGACCTTGTGCTTGAGAGGCAGGCGCCGGAACCACTGAGGTAAATCCCCGGCCCCAGGTCCACAGTTCTTTATCACTCCTGAAGGACATTTCCCATGTAGTTTAAGAACTGTGAACAAAAGACAAGCCTCTTTTCCACACCGCAGTCGCAGAAACAGGACAACCACTAGGGACACCTGTTCGAAAGGGGAGGAGACCGAGGGGACACAGAAGGCACTAGACCTAGAGGTGCTGCAGGATGCGGATGTTGCAAACCCATGATTCCCCACAGCGCTCACACCCTGCACCAGCCTCCTGCATGGGGAGACGTGTGCAGCTTGGCTCCCCCTAGCCTGCTTCCTGTCTATAGAAACTTAGGGGCCCAAAGGCCTCTTCCCCCTTCACTCTGGCTCTGCTCCTCTCAGTCCACAACGACAGTGTTTCTATCACTGTAATTCTCTGAGTCTCTTGTAATTTTGGGGGTATAGTGCATAAGACAGAAGCCATACCCACCAGTCTGTCTGCAAGGCAAGCCCTTCTCTACTTTGGGCTGTGCTCAGAGTGCGGCGGGCACCATTCCCCTTAAGCTTCTCAGAAGTGCTATTACTTGATCAAATAGTCCGGAAGTATCTCCTTGGATACTTACGAAGTCTTCACAAAAAGACTTTCTGTTTTTGGTTTTTGTGAGACGGGGTCTCAATATATAGTTCAGGCTGGTCTTGAACTTGCAGCAATCCTCCTGCCTCAGCCTCCTACCTCAGTGCTGAGATAAAAAAGGACTTTATAATCACATTCTTGGAGTCATCTTCAGACCACATTTTCCTGACAATGCTCTGTACTTGATCTCTGTCTGGAAGTCATTTGTCAATTTTAACATATGAGTTATCTGTAGGGAAAGGCTGGAAAACTTCAAATCCAACAGCTTCTGGCATTTTCTGCAACTGGTTTTCTTTCTCTTCAGGCACCCTCAGCATTCTGTCTGGGAATCTCCTTAGCTAGATCACTCAAGTTCACTAGGTGTACACTTCCTAATTATGCATTAGTGCAGTGGACACTGTGGTTAATTTTCCATATAACCAGGATCTGCTTTCCATCAATTTCCAATAATATTTTCGTAACCATTCTTTAAGCCCTTACTACTGCTTCCCCAGAGGAGGCTCAACATTCTGCTCAAAGTCCTCCCAGCTCCTGCCCACTTTTCAGTTCTAAAGCTATTTCCATATTTTAGGGGTTTTTTTCATGGCTGGCTCTACACTGACCCTAACAGAAACCAAAATCTGTTATCTTTTCCCAGGGAACAGATTACTACAAATTTAGTAACTTAAAACTACAATAAACATTTACGGGCCAGGGATTTAGCGCAATGGTTCCGGCACTTGCCTTGTAAACTCAAGGTCCTGAGTTCAATCTCCGGTACCAAAAAAAAAACCATTTACTACCACACACATGTTCTGTGGGCCAGGAATTTAAGACTAGCCTAGTTGGGTGAGCCCTGCCCTGGGGTCTTTCATGAAGTTGCAATCTGAAGTCTTGACTGAACCCGTTTGCTCCTCTCTTTCCGAGGGGATTACAGGTGTGAGGCACACACCCAGAACCCAGATCAGGGTCTGCTTCTGAGGCAGTTCCCACAGAGCTGGGAGTCTGTGCTGGATTTGTGAGGAGGCTTCAGTTCCCCACCAAGAGAACCTCTTCTGAGAGCTGCTGTATCTTCACATCAGGGCTGGCTTCCCCAGTGAATGACCCGAGAGAGGCAGAAGCTGTAATGCCTTTTATGACCTAGCTTCAAAAGCCACACACTATCATCTTTGCAACATCCTACCGGTGACATATGTTAGCCTTATTCAGCATGGGAGGAAGCTACACAAAAGCCTGGATACCAGGAGGCAAGAATCATTGGTGGCCCTCTTGGATGCTAATTTTCAAAGATTGCTTCACAGATGGTACTGGGAAAACTATCTCACTCCATGGAGGACAAAAGAGTTAAATACCTTCTTAACCACTTGCACAAAAGTGAGTTCCACTGAGATTAGAATGTCCTTATATGAGAAATCCACAGATAAAACAATAAAGCTAATAAAAAATACAGAATAGACATGGTGGCACACACTTGTAATCACACGATCACTTGTGATTACTTGTAATCACACACTCAGAGGTTGAAGTAGGAGGACTGCCAAGTTCGAGGCCAGCCTGGACTCAGTAGTGAGTTCAAGGCCACCCTGAACTACATAGTGAGATCCTTTCTCCAAAAATAAAGAAAAAATTTAGGGCCAGGGGATTTAGCTCAGTGGTTCCACCACCTGCCTTGCAGGCACAAGGCCTCAAGTTTGATCCCCGGTACCAAAAGAACAAAAAAAATACAAAAAAAAAAGCAAAACTTCTTAAATAAGACTAAAAGGATACAACACTGGTTAAAATAAAAGTAAGTAATTTGATTCATGTTAACGTCAGGAATTTTTCAATTGAAGCTGGGCATAGTGGCACACACTTGCAATCTCAGCTACTCAGAAGGCTGAAGCTGGGTGATCCTAAGTTTGAGGCTAGTCTGGGCAACTTAAGAGATTCTGTCTCAAAAAAGAATGAAACACAAACAAAAACCAAACCAAAGCCAAGTATGGTGGTGGATGCCTATAATCCCAGTACTCAGGGGGCTGGACTACATAGTGAGACCCTGTCTCAAAAATAAGTAAGCACAATGATGACTTAAATTTTTGCCGTTTACCCAGCAGAGGGTTTCTTTGGAGAAATCATTTTAAGACTAAGATGCCAGTAGTCATTACTGAATATAAAGCAATTTTTCATTGAAATGAGTGAAATATTTCCCTTCAGCCTATAGGTAGCTGCAGATGAATGCATAAGTGCTTTAGCAGTGGTGGTTAAAAATACTTCATTGCCTCATGTATGGAATGCAACATTTTAGAAGGAACAATGAAGAATTGGTCAAGAAAACATGAACAGAAGCAAATGACACAAATGTCTGATGTTGAAAAATTCACAAATTAGGGCCGGGGATTTAGCCCAGTGGTTCCGGCGCCTGCCTCACAAGCGCAAGGTCCCAAGTTCGATCCCTGGTACCAAAAAAAAAAAAAAAATTCACAAATTATGTAGAAAAAGACTTGACTAAGTGTAATCACTGAATAATAAATTTTCTTCAAAATAATACATAAATATTTCTCAGTTGACACTAGAAAGCCTGACTTTACACAATGAGGAGATAACAGAATTATAGTTATCCTGGGGCCGGGGATTTAGCTCAGTGGTTCCGCCACCTGCCTCGAAAGCACAAGGTCCTGAGTTTGATCCCCAGTGCCAAAAAGAATTACAGTTACCCTACAATCCTAGTGAAATTACTGATTTAGGCAAAGACTACCAACTGGTGTGTTGAAACTAGGTAACTGCCAATTGTACAGCATCCAATTAATACGATACAGATGACTTTATAGCTGGCCGTGAGGAAATGTAACTACAACTCGACTCAAACCCCCACCACCTGAGTCCAGGGGCCAATTGTGAGCATCACTAACAAGGGTCACACTCGCAACATTATGGGTCTTCAGTGTAGCACAATATGAAATATAGAACATTATCTAAAATGTATTCCAGCCAAAATATTTAATATCAAGGCTTTAAACTTATGATCTAATTTACAGAAAATCTGGGATAAGCAGGATAACAAACCAAGTGATACCAGGAGTAAATGAGGCAGAGCTGATAAGCAGGTTACTCTGCAGGAAAGCTGGCAGTTTCTCTAACACATCAGCATCATGGGAAAAGTAGGGTCTGTTTTGGGGCAAAAGAGACTCAGAGAAGAGAATAACTAGATGCAACGCGAACTAGCTGTAAAAAACAGCTCTCAAACAACTGGAGAAGCTGGAGTTTGCCCTGGGTGTTAAAGATTTTATTAATATGGCAAGATGGCAATTATTAACAATGACCTTAAAAGGCAGCTTACAAAACTACATACAACTTGATTCTAGCAGAGACACACACATGCACACAGATACACACAAAGACCTGCAAGAATATTTGGTGCTTGTATTTATTTATTTTTTATCTGTTTCTTAAATTTCAACAATTGATAAATACTGCTTTAAAAATAATAAGTGATTTATTGTAATTTTGTTTCAAAACCAAGGATTTCTAGTTAATACCAGATGTCACAAACAGGTAACATTCTAAAAGAAAATACTGGCAATATGTAAAATTGACTAAATTATTACCTAGAATAGATTTTCTGAACTAGGATTCCTCATCCGAACCTTAAAACTCAGAAAATAATTTGAGTACTTTCTGAACTCTCTGAACCACAGTAGGTAAAAGGTATCATTCTAGATGCTTAGGAGAAAGGCTAGTTTATTATTTACAACGCATGCCTCAGGGCAGTACGGCGAACCTACGGCACGGCACGTGTGCCAAGGCAGGCTGTTTGTATCCTTTAAAGCTCTGAAAGGTTCACAATCACTGCCTTAAGTTCTTTGGCCTTGGCAGCAGAATCAACACGACAAAGGAAGCAGCTTCATTCAGAAAATTTCATAACAAGACGGGAAGGTTGTGCTGCTGCTGGGGCCCTGAGGCCTACTACCCTCAGAAGTCCACCTGTGGCAAACGCGTCTGCCCTGCCAAGATCAAGAGAAAGTAAAACCGGCATGCCAAGGCGAAAAGATGACACACCACGAGGACTGGGCAAATGAGGCACCTCAGAAGCGTGTATCACAGATTCAGGCACAGACTGTGTGAAGGAACAACACCCAAAACCATGAGAGTGGCCGCTGCAGCATGCAGTTCATCTTCAGAATTTTGACCATTAGTCACAATAAATGCTTTGGTCTTAAAAGATTTAAAAAAACTAAAAACAAAAAACCCCACATGCCTGAGAGCATGTAAAATACATGCTCTTATATAATAAGGCTTAATATTCCCTAAAAAACTAGATTAAAATATGCAAGATCTCTTGCCAAGCAGCAGGAAGGAAATCCAGTAGAAATTTTGGTAAAAAATATGAATAAGCAATTTAAGAATGGGACACCAAACAAGCTAGCGAGTATGTATATAAAGATGCTCAAAAAAAAAGGAGCTCAACCTCATTAGTAATCAGAGCCATGCGAAGTAAAATGAGATCACTCTCTACTCAAGTCAGATTGGCAAAATTAGAAAGATGAAGGGTGCCACATGTGCTGAGAATGGCAGAACTGGGATGCCTTCTGCTCTGCTCATCAAGAACACCAGCACTACAACCATTTGGAAGTCAAATTCGGTTTGCATGAGTCTATAGCCCAACAATGCTTCCCAGCTACCACCATGAGAAACTGGCGCAGGACCATAAGGCCATGTGTACAAGTTTGTGGGGGTAGGAAGTGGGAGGTAAGCTAGGTCTCCAACCACCGGGGTGTGCGTGAATAAAATATAGCAAGCAAAACCCACATGGATTCCCATGCAGCTCTTAGAAGCAAGGTATGAGATGTACAGCAGCGCATGAATAGATCTTGAAAAAAGGGCAGAACGAAAAACTATGAGACAACATGATCCACAGCTCAACGCCATTTATGGAAATTTAAAATGCATATAAAGGGTTGGGGATTTAGCTCAGTGGTTCTGCCGCCTGCCTCACAAGTGCAAGTTTGATCCCTGGTACCCAAAAATAAATAAATTAATTAATTAATTAAAATGCATATATAAAAAATAAAGTAGAATGCATACATACACGAAAGAATGCTTTAGCTTTCCAAGAGTATAAACTTAATCCCAGTACAGTATATGTACACAAACATTAGCACTGAATGGGTGGCCCCTAGGGAAAGGGGAAGTGGGCGAGGGATTGGGAATGAAGGGGAAAAAATAAAAAGAGAAAAGATTTGCATAGCCCAGTGATGCCAGGAGTGTGCTGAGCTGCAGGGCAGGGGCTGGGCAGGGTCTCTGGGGCTGAATCTGATCTCTGCCACTTACTGGCTCACTGATCTCGAGTGCATCATCCCATTGCCCACATGTTTCTTTTTATGTAAACCAAGGATACAGAATGTACACACAAGCAGATAGCAAAATCACCCCGACACACAGTGGGTGTACAATAACATTAGCTCAATTTAAAATTATACAGCAGGAACGTACTCCCGAGGTCTAGCTCCATGTTTTTCAACTATAAGCAGTAACCTGTTAACAGGTTATGAAATAAATTTAATGAGTCTCAAACAGTATTAGAGAGGAACAAAGGAAGAATGGAAGGGAGGGAGAGAGGGAGAGAACAATTTATCAAAGTACATTTCACTAAAAGTATCCTTTCATAAAATTCAGTGATATACATGAGCATAAAAATGTATTTCTCATCATGAGCTGCAGTCAGAAAGTATGAAAAACATGGAGACTGTCCAAAGAAATGCTGTACCTTTGGATTTCAAGAAAAATAAATAGTCCCAGAAGCGAGAGAAAGTTGTTCAAAGTCACCACATTTTAATCTATAAAGGGCATTAAAAAAGAAACTCTTAACTGTATAGCAGATATTGGGAAAGGGGAAGAAAATGTTCAAATGAGAAAGGGAACAAGGCAGGGGGAAGGGGGAAAGGAAAGAAGGGACAAGGAAAAAAAGAGAATAGAGGGCCGGGGATTTAGCTCAGTGGTTTCGCCTCCTGCTGCGCAGGCTCAAGGACCTGAGTTCGATCCCTGGTACCAAAACAAAAAAAAGAAAAGAAAGAATAGAAGGAAAGAGGATCGAAGTGGGGTAAATGGGAAAAAAAGAAGCAGCAAGATAGATCACGTATAGGCACAAATTCCCTATGATGAATGTTATCATTATGTTATCTACAATGTAGCAATAAATGTTTTCCAGAAAAAAATCCTCTTATAATCTCTTATTACTGCTGTCATAAGACATTTTAATGTTACAAAAATTGAACAGAATAAAAGGCTCTATGTAGAATCTTATATTATACTTACATTACATTGTACTTATTAATTACATTGTACTTATTTTTCTTGGTTCTTTATCTTTTGGAACCTAAGGAGAGAATGCCAGAGGGGAACTGACTCGGCTGACTCCAAAGCCCTGGGTCCTGACTGAGCTTTCAGAACCCTGAGGGCCCTTGGAAGGGGAGCTCTGCAGGTGCAGGTGCAGGGTGCCGTCCGGAACCCTTCAACCCTCTTTACAGACAGTGCCTCTGCTTCTCTGACATTTTATCTGAAGAAAGCATTTCAATGGTTTGAAAGAAAGGAGAAGCAAGTCTGCCCAGCCCTGGGGTGAGGACATGGGAGAGTGCTACCTCCCAGGGTCCCATCACATCATATAGGTTGCTATATTCCAATTTAAATTTAGATTTTTTTCTCTGGTGACACAGAGGCCTCTTCAGGACTTGAGAGCAAGGGAGCGAATACATTGGGGCTGTGTTTAACACATTCACAACAGGGCCATAATTCCTAGGTCTCGCTGCTGGGTGGCACCAACTACAGTGATATATGCATGACTGTCTCATTGGCAGCTTTTATTAATTTTATTAGTAAAAAGACCGAGAAACATGACTAGATCTGTTTGTACCACCAGTGGTACGAGCCATCCGATGGGACAATCAAGCACGCACCACCAGTGGCTGGAGCCAGCAGGAACATGCCAAGGATGACTTTACTATTCAGGTGGGAGTGAAGAGGCCGGACTGGCCAGGAGGGATCAGCAAGAAGCAGGGAACAGGCATTTAAACACCAGGAGTTCTGGCACGGGAGGTGAAGGGGCTCTGCTCGAGGCAGAGGAGAGGGATGCTGACGACAGTACTCCCAAATTCTCCGGGGTGACGCCCAATCAGAGCCAGGCTCTTGGCCATATGTACATCTTCTTTCTTTTTTTGTGCATCTTCTTTTGTCTGTCCTAACAGCTAACCCTGGGACAGCTCCAGGCACATGGGCGTAGGACTTGGGAGGTGGGGGACCCTCACCTGCAGTGCCAGCTGGCAGTCCTCAATCAGGCCCTGCACCAGGTAGTAGCGAGCTTCACCTAGCAGCTCCCCCAGTTCTCTGGTACTCTCAGGTAGCGGCACGGACCCATCCCGCAGGTAGTTGAGGATTGTACCAAAGTGGCGGCCGCTGCGGTCAATCAGCACCCAACCTGGTACAGTGGAAAGAGGCAACAGGAAGGATGGTTTTGGTAGAGGCCTGGAGCTACCTAAACTTTATGAAAAAAGGATTCCAGAGAGAAAGAGCCTGAACACTGATGTGTCTCAAACCTCTGCTATACTCAAGGAAGTTTTCAAGTACTGCATCTCCAATGGGTTCTCCCAGAGCGTTTACACACACCCTAGCTACCACAAGAGACCATTCCCTCCCGAATCTGTTCCAGTTAGAAGGCTCTCACCAAAAGTTCTCACGTAATTACCTTCTGAACACGCCTCTAACCCCGGAGTTAATTCTGACGGTCCTAGTTCATGGCCTATGTCCACTCTCCAGCTCACTACTATTTTAAATGTCATATACGTACATTTTGTTCTTCACTTCCTTGTTCTATCTGCCTAAAAAAGGCAAAGTCTATAAGACCAATCTTGTCAGATTCCTTTATCAAAAAGTCTCCAGCACTGGACCGGGGATTTAGCTCAGTGGTTTCGCCACCTGCTGCGCAAGCTCAAGGACCCGAGTTCGATCCCCGGTACCAAAAAATAAAAAAAGTCTCCAGCACCAACTGGTACTTTACACATATTTATTAAATAAATGAATTCTTCGCCTATATTTGCAGGCTGAACTCTCATCTCCCCAATTTTTACCCTGCAGCCTTCACAATACTCGTAATCCCCTGAATCCCCGTCCACCTCCGCAGGGAGGAGAGGAGGGACGGCAAACAAACTTTAATGCCCCATCAGATGTGTGGGTCCCGCTCCACGAAGATAGCACTGCACACCCGCCCGGGTGTCCCTGGCGAACCCAGAGCAGCCTTCTCCTCCTGCACTGCATTTATACAGGAGCCTGTGTCAGGGGAACACGGAGACAGACAGGACCCCCCCCCCCGGCTCTCCAGGTTGGCTGTTAGTGGTCCTGAGGCAGAGGGGTGAACAAAAGGTTTGGGAGTGGTTGGAAACCGAGGCGAGTCGCCCCAGGGGTGCTGCTGGCAGCAAGGCCGGTTCCCGTGTCCTCAGCGTGGGGCTGAAGGGTGGCAGACTCTGAGGACTACGAGGTGGCGGGCTCAGTCACTTACCACAGAGCCTCGCAGAGTCGGGGTAACTAGCTGGCTACCGCTGGGGGCAAAGGAGCAGAGGAGGGAAAGTGCTCGCAAAAGGAGGGGAAGCTGGGCGGGGCGGCGGCGCGTACCTCCGGCGTCGGTGAGCACCTCCGCGCGGCCGCTGAACATGGCTTTGAGCATGGAGTCCTGGCCCGTGAGCGTGCGGAGCGTGGTGTAGTGCAGCGAGCCGCCCACGTTCAGCTTCACGTACTTGCTGTTCGGGGTCAGGGGCTTCAGACCGCAGGCGGCGGCGCCGGGCTCCAGTCCCGAGGGCTTCGCGGCTTCCAGAGCCGGGGCCGGGGCCGCAGGGTCGGAGGCCTGAGCCGACATGCCGGGAGGGGGCGGCGAGTCAACGGCTCGGATTCTCCGGCCCGCCTGCCCTCCAGGGCCCCGAGGCCAGCCCGCGCCACCCTCGGCGAGCCGTCACTCGTCGCCCCTAGCCTGCGACGCCGGCCCTGCGCCCCATCGCGCCACCCGGAAGCACGCCCGGCCGGCCCGCCCGCTGCGCGCCAGGCCCCGCCCTGAAGGCGGGGCTCGCTCCGGGCACGCGCACTTGGGAGGTGCGGAGGGCTCGCGTACGGCTGGAGTCTCCCGAGCCGGGCGAGGGACGCTGGGTGCAAGTCCCAATCCCGGACGGGGAAGGCGCCCGGGCCCCTGTTCGAGTGGACGTGCAAAGTGAAGTCTCCACCGGCGACTGGCTCTCTGCTCGCAGCGATTCACGGGCGTAAAGGAAACGAGCCTAGAGAGGTTAGGGCGCTGGGCGTTTCCCGCCTCCCCGCCCCGCACTCTAGACTGAGGAGAACTGTGAAGAGAGCCCCAAGGAAGCTCTTAGAGGGGACCGAGGACGCGGACTCCGGAGGACAGGGAGGGATGCCAGGGCGCCGAGGACTGGAAGGCTGTCAGAGCAGGTGCCGAGGGGAAGTGAGAAGCAGCCGCGTGCAGATGGGAGGGAAGAGTTCCAGACCCTCAGGAGGGAAGGAGTAAGCTTGGTGAACTTGGGGAGCAGAAAGGTCAGGAGTGGCTGGAGCAGCTGAGGAAAGAGCTTAGAATCGGGCCGGGGATGTAGCTCAGTGCCCCGCGCCGGCCTGGCAAGCGCAAGGTCCTGAGTTCGATTCCCCGTAGGGGGCGGGGTGGGGTGGGGGGAACTTTAGCATCCCGGCTAATATCTTGACACCTAGCACCGCATCCTAGAAGAAATGACGGGAACCCTTGTGGACAAGAAAGCAGTGAGAAGTGTTTTTGTCTGAGCCAATCTGCCTCAGGTTTACAGGCTGTTATCTCAGGGGTCTAACAGTCTGCCTTGACCTCTAGCAAGACCACAGAGTGAAAATTCTAGTTCAGCCCCGCTACCAGTTCACTGCGAGAGCCTATGCAAGTCACTTCTCTCTGGGCTGGTTTGGCTGGTTCCTTTCCACAGGTGCAGGGAGAGTATGAATGAGTGAAGGGGACACATACAGTATTGCAGAGAAATGGGTCTGTGGTTATACACAGAGCTCACGTTCTGCCAAAGGGGTTGCCAGGTCCGATTTTGTAAGTGCAGGGGGGGAAAAGAGAAGGCAGCTCCTGGCAGCTGGGAGCTGACTTGCATTCTCCCTCCAGAAGGCTTGCTGTTGGTGGGAGCTGGCCTGGCACCACCAGCAAGGCTGTGCAGTTGAACAGTTTCACAAAACACCAACATCAGACAGCATCACACTTAGATAGATGGAGAAAGAGACTACTCTGTAATAATGTCTGAACATGAAAAGAACATTGTCCAAACCACAAAAATGACCAAACAGTTGCTTTTTTGAGACCTTGGCTCACTATATTGCTTGCCCAGGCCAGTCTCCCACTCCTGGACTCAGTGATCCACCTGCCTCAGCCTCCCAAGTAGGTAGCACTACAGGCACACACCACCTGGCTGACTGCTGCTGCTTTAACAAATAAGGCATGAGCCCTGATTCTTCTCTTCTATCTTGTAATGATTTAGATAACCAAAAACAATTGCCTCCACTTTTGGACAGCATCCAACCTACAGCAAATCCTCCTTTCTTAAGCTTTCCTAGGAAATCATCTAACATAAGCCCTAGTCCTCCAATAAGCCCTCTCAAGCATGCAGTCGTGTCCCATTTCCTTTATTTATCCACAGGTGCATTGCTGGTGGTCTCTGGCTGGAGGGCATGGTCAGAAATGGAGGGTCCACAGAGATTAGGCCAGGGATCTCACTGTTGTCTTGGTAATTGTGTGTCCAGGTGAAACCTCTTGTGTGCCATTCTGCTTGTGGCTAGGAGGTAGGTTCTTGCTGAATTGAGTGCTGGTAATTTGGTTGTGATCCTTAAGCAGTAGATTTATTTTTTTTCTCTCAGAAGAAGGTCTCCCTGGACTTTTTGGTTATCTGGTCAGATTTTGGTTATCTGGGCTTCTATGCCTGCTCCTGTGGTCTGTATGTTTGTCTAGTGCTTTGAATATTGTTCATCTATAAGCAGAAGTCTGTACAGAAAGGACCGGTGGGCAGGCCTGGATGTCTAAAAGCATCACAAATGCTTGATCTCTCATGATTGAATGTTACTTGTCCCTCTAAGAAGTTGGGGATACCAACTGGTGCTGGGTCTTGCAACTAGTTAGCACCTCAGTGTCTTGTTTGTTCTCAGAATTAACCAGACAAAGGTATCCATCAGCCAGTGGCCAATAAGTCTACCCTACAACCAGCCCCAGACCGCATGATTCAGAAGGTATTCTTAGGCCAGTGTCTTTTGGATAAACTTGGCATAGGTCACTATTTCAGAGCTTTGATAAAGAATTTTTAGTTTTGTGTCCCTGCAAATAGCTTTGTTTCATTTCTGGCCAGAATCAGGAGGTTTTCTCTGGCCATGATCAGTGAAGGTGGGCTCTTTGGCAAAGCCCTGGAGATACAAAGTTGCATGAGGACTGACCTTGCAGGCTGAATCTCAACTAACACTGGCCAATGACCTGTTCCCTTCATGTTTTTTCATGATCACCCTAACAGGTACTCTTTTAAAAATATATTAATATTGAGTTTCAATGTGGCGTTTTCATACGTGCATATAATATATTTTGATTGTATGATACTTGTCTTTCTGAATCTGGGTTATTTCATTCAACATGATCTCTAGTTCTATCCATTTTCCTTCAAATGACATAATTATGTTTTTTATGGCTAAATGGTACTCTTGTGGATGGATATATACCACATTTCCACTATCCATTCATCTGTAGGCTGATTCCGCATGTTGGCTATCACGAACTGTGCTGCAATAAACGTGGGTATACAGGTATCGCTATAGTATGCTGACTTTAATGCCTTCCACTGTATACCAAGGATAGTATAGCTAGGTCACATGGTAATTCTATTTTTGAAGAACCTCCATACTGATTTCCATAGTGGCTGCATTAATTTACATTCCACCAGCAGTATAAAAGGGCTCCTTTCTCACCAGCATTTATTGTTTTTTGTATTCTTTCTTTTTGGTACCGGGGATTGAACTTGGGTCCTTGCACTTGCGCAGCAGGCAGCGAAACCACTGAGCTAAATCCCTGGCCCTGTTTTTTGTATTCTTAATGATAGCCAGTGTTAGCACCTTGATCTTGTACTTCCCAGCCTCCAGAACCAAGAGAAAGAAATTTATTTTCATTATAAATCTGTAGTCTTCTGTTACAGCAATACAGAGTGGACTAAGATGGCTGGTGTGAAACCAGTGCCACACAAGTGTTCTGCAACTTCAGGTAGGGCGCTTCAGGTAGACTGCATGATTGAGATATGAGACTTTTTACTCTTTTCAGGATTTTATTTTATCAAAATAGTCCCCGTTTATTTTAATGACAGTTTTATTCGTTTGTGTTTTGTTTTGTTTTTTGAGGCAGAGTCTTGCTATGTAGTCCAGGCTGGCCTCGAACTCACCATGATACTTGTGCCTCAGGCTCCCAAGTGCTGGGATTACAGCCATGCGTCACTATGCCCAGTGACAGTTTTAATCTTAACAAATCCTGTCTCGCTGTCCAAACTCTAATGCCTACCAAAAGAGCAGTAATATCCCTTATGAGGTTATTTACACCCCTCCCTCCCTAAAAAGGCTTCCCTCCCAAATTCAGTCTGTTTTAATAGCCTTGGGAAATTTCCTCTCTTGGCGGGGGTGGGGGAGATACCAGGCACAGAAATTCCTTTGCTTTTGCTCAGAAACACTATCCCAGGGAATCAAAGAAATGAGACATTCCTGGATATAGAGGGACGTTCATGTATTTAGGGGAAGCAGAAACTCCAAAACCTGTAAGCCTGGGGTTTCTTCAGAGAAAGTGAAATTGGGGCTTGTAGAGGAGAGGAGTAGAAAACTAAGAAGGTTATGGGCCAGCTCAGGATTCTTCATCCATAACATGTAGAATGTTGCTCAGGAGAATTTTGAAAGTGGGATGTTCATCTGTTTTCTGAAACCAAAGAAAAGTGGAGTGTTATAGTAGCTAGATTCCAAGAGAAACACAATAGTAAGCAGCAAATGTTTATTAAGTATTTACCATGTGCCCAACAGCATACCTTGTTGACTACAGAAAAAAAAGAGAGAGAGGGGAAGGATAGCAGTTCTTGGGCTGAGAATATATAGCTCAGTGGTGGAGTGCTTGCCTAGCCTGCACAAGGACCTTGACCATCAGAACCACCAAAAGTAAATAGCTCTTCATAAAGTAAAAAAAAAAAAAAGATGGTTGGGTGTGGTGCACACACCTGTAATCCTAGCATTTGGGAGGCTGAGGCAGGAGGATCCCCATGATTTCAAGGCCAGCCTGGGCTACAGAGCAAGATCCTGTCTCAAAAAACAAAATTAAAATTTGTACTATTTCAGATCCTCAACTAATTTTAAGACCTTAGATAATGATAAGTTAATTAATAATAGGTAAACTTTAGGGCTGGGGATGTAGCTCAGTGTAGAGTACTTGTTTGGGATGCATGAGGCCCCAGGTTCCATCCCCAGCACTACAAAAAATGAAATACAAATCTAAATAGACCTATAACTACTAAAGAGATTGAATTAATATTCAGAAATCTCTCAACAAAGGAGTCAAGCACAGTGGCACACACCTGTAATCTCAGCTACTTGGGAGGCTGAGGCAGGAATATAAGAAGTTCAAGGCTAGCCTATGCAATTTAGTGAGACTCTGTCTAAAAAACAAAAAAATGCTGGGAATGTAGCTTAGTGGTTCCCAAGTTCATTTCCCAGGTTCTGAAAAAAATCTTCCAACAAAGGATTGCTGGGCTTGGTGGGGTTTTTTCTGGTACCGGGGATCGAATTTGGGTCCTTGCACTTTCGAGGCAGGCGACGCAACCACTGAGCTAAATCCCCAGCCCATGGGCCTGGTGTTTTCACTGGTGAATTCTACCAAATATTTAAAGAAATAATACAGATTTCTCTCAAATTTTTCCAAAAAACCTAAGTGAGGGGTTGGGGATGTAGCTGAGTAGTAGAATGCTTCCCTAGCACACAAGATGAGGTCATATTGGGTTTGATCCACCACAAAAAACAAAGCTGGGCGTGGTGGCACTGGCAGCCTGTAATCCCAGCTACTCGGGAGGTTGAGGCAGAAGGATCACAAGTTCAAGGCCAGTCAGGGTAATGTAGCAAATTTGAGGCCAGCCTGAGCTATATGGGGAGACCGTGACTCAGCAACAAAAGGGCAGTGGACGTAGCTGTGGTAGAGTGCCACTGGGTTTCACCCAGCCCTGAAAAACAAGACAGAACAAAACAGAACAAAAACACCTGAGGGGGAACACTTTCTAATTCATTCTGCAAATGGCCACGATGCATAATCTTTCCAACATGCTGCTGAATTTGGTTTGCTCATATGTTATGTTGTGGAGGATTTTTGCATTGATGCTCATAAGAGATACTGGTCTGCAGCTTTTTTTTTTTTTTTTTGGTACCGGAGATCGAACTCAGGTCCTTGCACTTGCACAGCAGGCAGCGAAACCACTGAGCTAAATCCCTGGCCCTGTTTTTTGTATTCTTAATGATAGCCAGTGTTAGCACCTTGATCTTGTACTTCCCAG